>ML778538.1:387969-403998 GCA_009831015.1 Picea engelmannii | reverse complement strand
TTGGTGTTGTTTCTCTGTGTATGTTGCTTATGTACTCATGAATGTTTGTTTTCTGGTCATGCATTTGTTTTGAATATGCTGTGCTTAAGGTTTCAGAGGTTTAACTGAAGTCTGAGAGGGGAGAGAATAAGTTTCAATTGTTTTTCTGTTTGAGCCGGGAGATTCCTACATAGAGTGCAGTTGAATTCATCCGCATAGAGTGCGTTGATGAGGCTCGACAGTTAAACCCTTATTCTCATTCGCTCAGAAGTTGGTTTGGGTTGGTAGAGTCGTGCAGGAGAAGTGCAGGCTGAACTTGAAGTCTCAGTGGCTAATCTGAGCAGAAGAAGGCAGAAACTGATGTTGCCAGAAGTGTACAGAGTCTGGAAGATTCAACACTTTGAGCATTATTGAAGGTTAAGCACGAGAAGTGTGTACAAAGTCTCTGAAGGAGTCTGAGTTGAAAATCTTAGGAGGGATAGTTCCTTTGTGATACTGTGGAGATGGACCCAAGAGAAGGTTCGAACAGGAAGGAGTTCTAGAGCGGAAGAATTCCTCAAGGAGGAGGAATCGACGAACAAGATTCACAGGGAAGATTCGCGAAAACCTGCCGACCGTCAGATCTTGGTGAAGTTGCAAGGGGTTTAGCCTTAGGCGCAGGAGGATCCCAAGAGTCATTGGAAGTTCAGCCATCGGGATATCCGAGGTTCCGTGGTAGTGGGACTTTTAAAAAATGAAATCGCGATTTGCGATTTCCCGAAGAGATTAGGACCGTGGATCCCGAGCTGGACATGTGTTCGCAATCTGGAGAATCAGGATTCGGCATTCGGGATTTCCCAGTGCAAAGAGATTGCAACCTGTGAAATCGCGATCACGCGATTCTCGATAGAGAAGAGAGAGAGAGGAGGCGACGTGGCAAGGGGATATTGCACGTGCGCATCGAAGTTCGGGGTTCGGAGATTTAAGGAGGCAGTGAAACATGACATCGTATGTTTTGATTTCCCGATAGGGAAATCCCCGATAGGAACGAAGAGCGTTGACTTTCTGACCCATCAGGTTTCGGGGTTTTGGGTAGCACGAGAATCATGCTCACAAGTTTCGCGATAACGCGAAACCCGATTTCCCAAGAAGACTGCCGGGAGATCAATAGAGTATCCTGCGGGTGACAAATGGTGCCGATACGGGATCTGAAGGGCATTGTAGCTCTTTGGGCTTGAGAAGAAGAAGGTCCTGGTGGGAGTAGATGTGCCCGGGGTGGTGCGTTAGCATCAAGTGGTATCAGAGCGGGAGAAGAGTTCTCTTTGTTTTCGATAGCAGAGAGAAGAAATTTTCACCATGCCGTCGAGAAGAGGTAGACAATCACCCAATCCAGAGGGGGAAAGAGAAATGTCCAGAGAAAGAAGTAGCCAAGGACAGAATGTAGAGATGGAAAGGGAAATACAAAATCTTCGTGCCAGAATAGAAGATATGGAAGTAGCGCAGAGACGCACAACCAATACTGGAGATATAAGTGACTCCAAAGGTGAAGCTGAAGCTGTACCACAAGAAGAGGTCGTAGCATAGGATGCATCAACTGCCCGATTGATAAAAGCTATCGCCAGGATGAGTTCCAAGACCAAAATGGATATTCCAGCTTACGAAGGAAGCCTGGATGCAGAAGAGTTGCTAGACTGGATCAAAGCTCTTGATACCTACTTCGACTATGAAGATATCGAAGAGGATAAAAAGGTAAGGCATGCTGTCACAAAATTGAAGGGACATGCAACATTATGGTGGGACGAGCTTCAGGCAGACAGACGTTCCAAAGGAAAACAAAAGATTAAAATATGGGATCGAATGATTGCTAAGATGAAGGCAAAATTCATCCCCATAGATTACCAGATCACATTGTTTAGGCGAATGCATAACCTGAGGCAGAAGTTGATGGTGGTGAAAGAGTACACCGAGGCATTTTACAATCTCAATATCAGAGCAGGTCATCGGGAGAGCGATGATGAGAAGGTGGCGAGATATTTGAATGGTCTGAGATATGACATTTAGGATGAATTAAGCATGGAAACTATTAGAATGGTTGAGGATGCTTACCAGATGGCTCTGAAAGCCGAGGAGAAGCTGAGCCGTAAGCAAGGTCAGAGAGGGCGAGGCAGAAGTCAACCCAGAGGTAAGGCAGTTGCCCAAGAGAAATTTCAGAAGCCCAAGGAGGAATGGAAGAAGCCTCAGGGTAAGATTGAGAGAGGTGGAACCTCACAGCAAGGACAACAATATGCTGAGCCGAGGAGACAACATATAGAGCAGGGTGGCGGATATGCTGACGCGAACACTTTTCCTCGTACTAGAGGTAGGGGAAGAGGTAGAGGAGGAATCATCACATGTTTTACATGTGGAAAGGATGGACATAAAGGCGTTGATTGTCCAGACAGGAAAATGGATAGAGGAGAAGCTCACATCGCTGAGGCGCAGAGGCATGATGTTGAGAATGAAGACACTGAAGCAGGAAGGTCGCTGATGGTGCATAAGGTTCTCTTAATGCCCGAGAAAGAGGTGGAGGACACAAATCAGAGAAGCCGACTGTTCAGGACTACATGCAAAACCAAGGGTTGGAAATGCAAGGTCATTGTGGACAGCGGAAGCACCGATAATCTTGTTTCGACCGAGATGGTAAAGAAGTTGGAGCTGGAGACGACTGATCACCCGAGTCCATACAAGGTTTCATGGCTACAGAAGGGACATTAGGTGAGTGTCACTAAACAATGTTTAGTTGATTTCAAAATGGGTGAATATAAGGATAAGGTCCTATGTGATGTCATTCCCATGGATGTCTGTCATGTATTGCTGGGTAGACCATGGAAATATGACCGAAATGTGGTTCATGATGGGAGAATGAACACATATACTTTGGAGAAGGATGGGAGGACACACAGATTGCTTCCGAAAAAGGATGAGGAGGTGAATCCGGAAGTAAGTAGTACCATACTTCTCATGAGTGGGAAGGAACTTCTCACAGAGATGGAGAAGAAGGAAGATCCACTATTCTTTGTGGTCAGGAAACCGAGAATTGTCTTGACTAGCACAAGAGTGGATGACTTACCGGATGAGATTCAAGAACTGCTGGGAGAGTTCGTTGATATCATCGTGGATGAACTACCTCATTCGTTGCCATCGATGAGGAGTGTGAGTCATCACATCGACCTCATACCAGGAGCCAGTTTGCTGAATAAGGCCGCATACAGATTGATGCCACAGGAAAATGAGGAAGTCAAGAAGCAGGTCCAGGATTTGTTGGACAAAGGAATGGTCAGGGAAAGCCTGAGTCCGTGTGCCATTCCAATGGTGCTTAGTCCAAAGAAGGATGGAGGTTGGAGAATGTGTACCGACTCTAGAGAAATTAAAAAAATTACCATCAGGTACAGATTTCCACTACCGAGAATGGATGATCTGATGGATTGCCTGAGCAGGGCAAATTATTTTTCAAAAATTGATCTGAAAAGTGGATATCACCAGATTCGCATGAGGGAAGGTGATGAATGGAAGATAGCATTCAAGACAAATGAAGGTTTGTACGAATGGATGGTCATGCCATTTGGCTTGACAAACGCGCCGAGCACATTCATGAGGCTGATGAATGAAGTCCTAAAGGAATTCATCGGAAAGTTTGTAGTCGTATATCTGGATGATATATTGATCTACAGTAAGACGAAGGCTGAACATTTGAAACATTTTTCCATTGTGATGAGGAAGCTACAGCAAGAGAAGTTGTTGATCAATATGAAGAAGTCTTCATTTATGCAGACAGAGCTCATTTATTTGGGTTTTGTTATCTCAGCGAATGAGTTAAAGATGGATCCAGAAAAACTGGAAGTGATCAAAAACTGGCCATCACCGAGAAATGTTTTCGAGGTGAGGAGTTTCCATGGACTGGATAGTTTCCACAGAAAATTCATTAGGAACTTCAGTGGAATTAGCGCAGCGATGATGGACATAGTGAAGAAGAGACACAAGTATTTTCATTGGACAACAGAGGCTGAGAAAATATTCAATCTGTTGAAGTGGAAGATCATAGAGCAACCAATTCTGGTGTTGCCTGATTTTCAAAAGACATTTCAAGTGAAATGTGATGCCAGCGGATATGCTATAGGAGCGGTCTTAAGTCAGGAGGACAGGCCAGTTGCATATTTCAATGAGAAGCTGGATGAAGCAAAGATGAAATACTCCACGTACGATAAAGAGTTTTATGCCATCATACAGACATTAAAGAAGTGGAGGCATTATTTGATCCCAAAAGAATTTGCATTGTACAGTGACAATCATGCATTGCAGTTTGTGAGTCAACAAGATAAGTTAAACCAGAAGCATGTAAAATGGGTAGAGTATATGCAGAATTTCACATTTGTGATAAAACACATTTCAGGAACTGCTAACAAAGTGGTTGATGCTTTGAGCAGGAAATGTTTACTGTTGCAGGAGTTCCGAGTCAAGACATTCTGTTTTGAGAATCTGAAGGACATGTACGCAGGAGACACAGATTTTTCAGAAGCGTATGAAGCAGCTGAGAATCCCATTCTCAGGGATCGGAGCCCATGGATAGATTTCATGATCCAGGAGGGATTGCTGTTCAGAGGAAACTAGTTATGCATTCCGAATTGCTCCATGAGGGAGAACCTGCTAAAGGAGAAACATAGTGGTGGATTAGCAGGACACTTTGGTCACGATAAGACATTCGCAAAACTGAGCGAATCATATTTTTGGCCAGGGATGCGAGCAGATGTTAAAATATTTGTTGACAGATGCAAGATTTGTCAACATTCGAAAGGCAGAAAGAAGAACGCGGGTTTTTATCAGCCATTGCCTATACCCGAGAGGCCATGGGAAGAGATAAGCATGGATTTTGTATTGGGTTTGCCGAGGATGCAGAGAGGGGTTGATCCCATCTTTGTGGTGGTGGACAGGTTTTCTAAGATGGCACATTTTATTCCATGTTAGAAGACCAGCGATGCGACGCACATCGCAAACTTGTTTTTCAAAGAGATTGTCAGACTTCATGGATTATCGAGAAGCATAGTCTCGGACAGGGATACCAAATTCATAGGTCATTTTTGGAGGACGCTATGGAAGAGGCTAGGGACAAACTTAGCATTTAGTTCATCTTACCATCTGCAGACAGACGGACAGACCGAGGTGGTCAACAGAAGTCTTCGAGACTTACTGAGGAGCTTGGTGACGGAGCACCATGACAGCTGGGACAACATATTGCCACATGACAAGTTTGCATATAATGATTCAGTGAATCGGAGTACAGGAAAAAGCCCATTCCAAATTGTGTATGGGGCACAACCGAGGGGAGTTTCTGAACTCAGGGAGTCATAACAGGATATGACTAGCAGTGCGAGCGCAGAAGAGTTCGTTGAGGCGATGAAGGAACTTCACGACAGGGTGAAGCAACGACTTATGGATTCAAATCAGAAGTACAAACATAGAGCAGATCAACATCGGAGACAACTTCGGTTCAAAGTTGGGGATCTTGTTCTAGCACACTTGAGGAAGGAAAGGTTCCCAAGGGGAACATATAACAAGCTCAAAATGAAAAATATCGGGCCATGCAGAGTCCTGAAGAAATTTGGAGAAAATGCTTACGAGATTGAGTTGTCGGATGGCATCGGGATATCTCCGATATTTAATGTTTTGGATTTATACCCATATAAGGCTGGAGAAGTAAAGGATAGAACTGAGGAACCAGTGATCCAGTGGCAGAAGCAATTACCAGTTGCAGAGAAACCGCAGATGGAGTGCATACTAGACAAGCGAGTGGGAAAGAAGACCAGGCGAAAGTAGTATTTTGAGTACCTGGTGAAATGGAAGAATCACCCAGTCGAAGATGCTAGCTGAGAAAACGAAATAGTGATACAGGAGCATGGAAAGACTATGCAGGAGCTCATGGACAGGAGCCCATGAAAGTTTTCAAGCCGAGGAGTATGATGCAGGAGCATCGCCAACTCAACAGTATCGAGCCAACGCATGTGTTTTTAAACACATGACATATAAGCTAGATAACTTTTTGAATTTTCATTAAAGATGAAGCACCATATCCTTCAAGGAAACATTTATGAAGGAGCACCTGTTGTATTGTATCAGACCTCGAGCCTTACGCTCTTGTCTGAATTAGATATGAGGCATTTATTAGATTTAATGCAGGTAGATAGATGTTTAAGTCTAGATTAGACAGTTTTAGAGTCTGAGAGGGAAAACGGATATAGAAACCCTCACTTGTACATTGTAACATAATTCAGAATCATTCATTCAGGAGCAAGAGGAGAGAGCAAGCAGAGAATTTGTGAAGAATACCCATGTACAGATGTTTTTGAATTAATAGAAGAGAGTCTTTGATTCAATTTCATGGTTGGTGTTGTTTCTCTGTGTATGTTGCTTATGTACTCATGAATGTTTGTTTTCTGGTCATGCATTTGTTTTGAATATGCTGTGATTAAGGTTTCAGAGGTTTAACTGAAGTTTGAGAGGGGAGAGAATAAGTTTCAATTGTTTCTCTGTTTGAGCCGGGAGATTCTTGCATAGAGTGCAGTTGAATTCATCCGCATAGAGTGCATTGATGAGGCTCGACAGTTAAACCCTTATTCTCATTCGCCCAGAAGTTGGTTTGGGTTGGTAGAGTCATGCAGGAAAAGTGTAGGCTGAACTTGAAGTCTCCGTGGCTAATCTGAGCATAAGAAGGCAGAAACTGCTGTTGCCAGAAGTGTACAGAGTCTGGAAGATTCAACACTTTGAGCATTGTTGAAGGTTAAGCACGAGAAGTGTGTGAAAAGTCTCTGAAGGAGTCAGAGTTGACAAGCTCAGGAGGGATAGTTCCTTTGTGATACTGTGGAGACGGACACAGGAGAACGTTCGAATAGGAAGGAGTTCTAGAGCAGAAGAATTCCTCAAGGAGGAGGAATCGACGACCAGGATTCACAGGGAAGATTTATGAAAACCCGCCGACCGTCAGATCTTGGTGAAGTTGCGAGGGGTTTAGCCTTAGGTGCAGGAGGAGCCCAAGAGTCATCGGAACTTCAGCCATCGGGATATCGGAGGTTTCGTGGTAGTGGGACTTTTGAAAAATGAAATCGCGATTTACGATTTCCTGAAGAGATTACGACCGTGGATCTCGATCTGGACATGTGTTCGCAATCCGGAGAATCGGGATTCGACATTCGGGATTTCCCAGTGCAAAGAGATCGCAACCTGTGAAATCGCGATCACGCGATTCCCGATAGAGAAGAGAGAGAGAGGAGGCGACGTGGCAAGGGGATATTGCACGTGCGCATCGGAGTTCGGGGTTCAGAGATTTAAGGAGGCAGTGAAACATGACATCGTATGTTCTGATTTCCCGATAGGGAAATCCCCGATAGGAACGGAGAGTGTTGACGTTCTGACCCATCGGGTTTCGGGGTTTTGGGTAGCACGAGAATCGTGCTCACAAGTTTCGCGATAACGCGAAACCCGATTTCCCAAGAAGACTGCCGGGAGATCAATAGAGTATCCTGCGGGTGACAAAAGGTGCCGATACGGGATCTGAAGGGCATTGTAGCTCTTCGGGCCTGAGAAGAAGAAGGTCCTGGTGGGAGTAGACGTGCCCGGGGTGGTGCGTTAGCATCAATAACATTAATTACTAAGGATTAAGTATTGATCCAGGTGGATATCGGTGGACACCCACCTTTTCCAACTGGCTCAAAACAATGTTCTGGCAATTTTGGCAATTTACTATTTTTAGCAGTTTTAACTTCCAGGGCCATTTTGAGGGCCTAATGAAGTTTTTTCTGGATCAAGATTTTAAATTATAGTTGAATTCATTATTGAGCCCCCAAAATTAATCTCCTCAATTATACCTTTCCAACGAGCTATCATATGCCTAAGACATATATCGTATGCAAAAGTTATGACCCCGAGAAGTTGATGTACTAACTTACCCAGACGGGGCCCACATGACGTTTTGCGCTTCGTCTCCTAGGGTTAGGTTTTTGGATGTCTAGGGTTTTTGTCATTCCTGTTTATTGTAAAAATGCCTTTAGATCCTCATTGTAATAATCTTTTCGGGAATGAGTGCAGCCATCACATCTCTTCTCAGAGATAAGCCACCACCATTCATACAAGCTTATTTCCACTGCATTTTATAGTTTCAACTTATTTACTTATTGAATAGAAAACCAATTTTACTGTATCTCTATTATTTTGTGTTAAGAACCTGTTAATAATCTATAGTCATTTTTTTATGCTCATAAATTCTGGATTAGTGGTATCAGAGCGGTTTGTTGCTTGTCGTCTTAATGCATGTCTGCAATGAGGTCGGAGTACAAAGAGTTGGGTCTCGAGCTTGTTTCTCTTGAGGAAAAAATCTCTCAAAAGCCCAAGAAACCTCTCATGGTAGGAGAAAAGAAAGATGACGGGACAGGATATCCTTTCAAAATGTTGATTGAGGAATCCATCATGCAACAAAGGAATGAGATGATGGATAGTTTCACACAAATCCTTCAATGACTACCAACAGGCGATGCATCTTCTTCGAGTGGAGGCGCCACCCCCTTCAAGGTACAAATAAACTTCGATATTCCTATATTTGAAGTTCAGCTAGACGTAGATGTTTTATAAAAGTGGTTGAATCTACTAGAAGTGTACTTTTTTATCCATAACTTTTCGAATAGAGAAAATAATACTTTTGCGCTCCTCAAAGCCATTCCCCATGTCAAAGATTGGTGGGAATTTTTTTTTGAGCAAAAGGAAACAAAGGAACCCTCATTATTTACAGTCACGGCCAGCTGGGAATCCTTCAGGGATGCTATTAAGGAACAATACTACCCTGTCAGAAGTTATGATGACTTGTATACCAAATGGACCACACTGCGGAAAGAAAGAGACCAAGTAGTGCCAGATTTCACAAATATCTTCCATACCTTGCAAACGAAGCTAGGTATCAAATATTCAAAGTGACATCTAGTGCTCAGGTATTGCGACACTCTGCATAGATACTTCCAGACCGAAATGGAATTTCTGGACATCTCATCCTTGGGTGTGGCCTATTGATATGCTATCAAAATCGAGGAGAATCTCAAACAAAAGACGCGACAATTTGGGCCTGGGAACCCCTCACAAAAAAATCCAATAAAGGGAGGCCCCAACCCACAGAACAAAGGATAGAGAAAAGATGGACAATATCAGGACAACCAGTCCGAGCCGCAAGAAAATAAGGACACCGGAAAGACAAAGAAAGATACCGGGAAGTGGTGCGACTTCCATAATAGTCCTTGTCATAACACTACTGACTTCCACTCCAATTGGATATCTTCTATACGAGTCTAGGCCTTGTAGTGTTATTATTACTTTGAACCAGAAATTGTATAGGATACCTGAGACAGTCCCACCTAGTGCTATTTCCTTGATCTCTACTAAGCAATGTAGGAAGGTCTTCTCTCAGATGGGGAAGTTTGTCTTCTTCGTGATTCACTCTCAGAATAAGTGAAATATCATAGCCACATCTAGGGTCTCTGTGACCGACCTCTCCACACAGGAGAAGAAAGTCGATAAGGTCATGGAATAATTCTCAGATATATTCTCCTCACCTATCGGGGTACCTCTGCACTGCCAGGTCAAGCACCCCATCGATCTGACCCTCGACACACCACTTCCCAATGGGTCAGTCTATCATTGCTCTCTGTTAGAGAATGAGGAGATCAAGTGAAATATCCAAGAACTTCTCCACAAGGGTCACATCTGTCCCAGCTCATCACCTTGTGGGATCCAAATCATGTTGCTGCAGAAGAAAGATGGAACCTGACAACTCTTCATTGATTACCGGGCTCTGAATAAAATCACAATTAGAAACCGGTACCTGATTCCTAGAATCGACGACCTCCTTGATCAACTCATGTGGGCCAAATGCTTCAGTAAGATTGATCTGAAGTCTGGCTACCTCTAGGTCCTGATAGAACAGACAAATGTATGGAAAAATGCCTTCAAGTCAAAGGAAGGCCTTTTTGAATGGTTGGTCATGCCCTTTGGTTTTACAAATGCTCCAACCAGTTTCATGAGGATGATGAATGATATACTGCGACCATTCACCAATACTTTTGTAGTGGTGTATCTGGATGACATTCTCATTTACAACAAGACTTGGGCCGAACACTTGCAACATATTCAACAGGTTCTGCACATCCTGTGGCAACACAAGCTATATGCCAACAGGGAAAAATGCTAATTTGGCATGGACAAGGTCCATTACTTGGGCTACATCATTGATCAAGATGGCGCACATGTGGATCCAACCAAGATCCAATTCATCCATGATTGGCCAGCCCCAACCACACTCACTGAGTTTTGGAGCTTCTTGGGCCTTGCTAATTTCTACCATAGGTTCATGTTGGGATTCTCCCATATTGCATTGGCACTCAGCCAAATAACCAGGGGTGGTGGTAAGGAAAAATTTGCATGGGGCTAGTCCCAACAACAAGAATTCAATGATTTGAAGCAATGCTTGTTATCAACCCCAATAATTTCACAACTCGACCTGCAACAACCCTTTAAGATAGAGATAGATGCATCAGACTATGCGGTGGGCACCGTTCTCACTTAGCATGACCACCTCGTGGCCTATCATAGTGAGACACTATTAGATGTTGTCTGTAAGTACCCTACTTACGACAAAGAAATGTACTCCATTGTGAAAGCTTGCCTCCAGTGGAGACATTACATTCTTGGCAAGGAGACATTCATGCACACTGATCATAAGCCACTGCATTTCATGCAAACACAAGGAAAATTGCAGAATGATCTCCATCAAAATTGGTCCACATAATTGCAGCAATTCCACCTCAACATCAAGTATAAAACATGAAGCACCAATCGCGTCACTGATTGCCTCAACAAACCGCCATTCATGACACTCAACATGGTGCTAGACTCTTGTGGCCATGATATCTATGGATGGCCCCAAATCTATGAGACAGACTCAGACTTCGCCACCACCTACCAAATGTTGGGTGAAAATGCAATTGTCGATAATTTCCATCTTCAGGATGGGTTGTTGTGTCGTCTAGGCCATATCTGTGTTCCATCAAGTGAGCGAGCGGAGATGATCTAGGAATCCCACTACATTAGGGTGGGAGGAAGCTTTGGCTTCAAAAGGACAGTGGTGATGCTACAAAAACATTTCTACTGGCCAAAAATTCGACAGGAGGCCAACAAGTATATCAGGTCCTACATTACCTGTGCTATTACCAAACCGACCACTAAGAAACATGGCCTATACACCCCTCTTCCTACTACTGACAGGACATGGGAATCCATCTCAATGGACTACATATTGGGCCTTCCATCCACCAAGTGGGGAAATGACTGTGGTTTTGTGGTTGTTGATCGCTTTTCTAAGATGGCGATTCTGGTTGCCTACAAGAAGAACATCACAACAAAGGCCACTACCAAGATCTTCTTTGAACGCGTCTGGGTACATTTTGGAATCCCACAAACCATTGTCTCAAATTGGGATAGTCGATTTATCAACACATTCTGGTCGAGCCTTTGGTCACTGCTGGACCCAAGCTCACCAAATCCACGACCTTCCACCCCTAGACAGATGGCCAAACCGAGGTCGTAAATCAAATGATTGTGCATATCCTTCGCATGTATAATTCAAAGGATCCTCACACATGGGATGAGAGACTTCCCTATGTCCAACATAGCTATAACCGAGCCCTGCATAGCTCAACCAACCACAGTTCCTTTCAGGTGGGGTTGGGATTCTAACCATTGGGTCCCATAGATGTTGCACTTCCCCTTGCGGTCACCTCGACTGACTCATATCCTACTCCAACTAAAGCTGAAAAAGCCACTCATTTCATTGAGTATATCCAACACATCCACCAATAGGTTTAGGATATCCTACATAAGTCCAATGACAAGTACAAGTAATGCCATGATCAACATCGGGTGCCACATAAGTTTCAGGTGGGAAACAAAGTTTGGTTGCACTTGCAGAAAGAACGCCTTACATGAACCCATCAGAAGCTTTGCCCACTCCATTATGGTCCGTACACCATAACCAAGGCCATGGGGGAAAATTATTTTGAGCTCAACATTTCTTCTTTCCTTGGCCTGCACCCAGTGTTCAACATGGATCTCCTTCTCCTGTATTTCCCACCATTATTGGAAACCTTAGACATAATAGAACAACTGACACCAACAGATATCAACCCCGAATGCATATAATAGGCATATAGTGATCAAATTGTGGACACACAAATCAAGGGAAATCGACAACAAAGGATCTAGATTTATCGATCCATCAAAGTAGGGCAGCTCCTGCACTAAGGCAAGTGGCTCAGCCGGGGCCAAATTCAACAGAAATTTCCTCATCTGATGGGGGAACTCAACGCAATGGATACCATTGATTAATAAGGAGGGAGAATTTATCTAGGTGGATATCGATGGCCACCCACCTTTTCCAACTAGCTCAAAACAATTTTCTGGCAATTTTGGCAGTTTACTATTTTTAGCAGTTTTAACTTCCGGGGCCATTTTGAGGGCTTAAATGAAGGTTTTTCGGGATAGAGCCTCTAAATTATGTTTGAAGGCATAATTGAGCCCCCAAAATAAATATCCTTGACGATACCTTTCCAATGGACTATCATACGCCTAAAACGGAGATCGTTTGCAAAAGTTACGACGCCGGGAATTTGATGTACTAACTTACCTAGACGGGTCCCACATGACTTTTGGTGCTTCATCTCCTACGGTTAGGTTTTTGGATGTATATGGTTTTTGGCATTCCCATTTATTGTAAAAATGCCTTCATAGCCTCATTGTAATAATAATTTGGCGAATGAGCGTAGTCGTCACATCTCTTCTTAGAGATAAGCCGCCACCATTCCAGCAAGCTTGTTTCTGGTGCATTTTACAGTTTCAACTTATTTACTTATTGAATAGAAAACTAGATTTACTGTATCTCTATTGTTTTGTGTTAATCGCCTATTAATAATCTGTAGTCATTTTGTTCTACTCATAAAATTTGTATCAGTGGTATCAGAGAAGTCTTCTCCTTGTCGTCTTAATGCATATCCCCAACGAGGTTGGAGTACAAAGAGTTGGGTCTCAAGCTTGTTTCTCTTGAGGACAAAAGCTCTCGCACGAGCAAGAAACCTCTCATGGCAGGAGAAAATAAATATAATGGGATAGGATATCCTTTCAAACCGTTGATTGAGGAATCCCTCACGCAATAAAGGAACGATATGATGGATAGGTCCGTGCAAATCCTTCGGCGGCTACCAACAGGTGATGCATCTTCTTCGAGCGGAGGCGTCACCCGCTTCAAGGTACAAATAAACTTCGATATTCCTATATTTGAAGGTCATATAGATGCATATGTTGTAGACAAGTAGTTGAATCTACTAGAAGAGTATTTTTCTATCCATAACTTTTCAAATAGAGAAAAGATTACTTTTGCACTCCTCAAAGCCATTCCTCATGTCAAAGATTGGTGGGAAAATTTATTTGAGAAAAAGGAAATAGAGTAAACCTCATTATTTATAGTCATGGCCACCTGGGAATCCTTTAGGGATGCTATTAAGGAAAAATACTACCTTGTCAGAAGTTATGACGACTTGTATACCAAATGGAGCACATTGCGGAAATAAAGAGACCAAGCAGTGCCAGATTTCACAAATATCTTCCATACCTTGTGCACCAAGCTGGGTATCAAATATTTAGAGCGACATCTGGTGCTCAAGTATCGTGACACTCTGCATAGATACATCCATACTAAAATGAATTTTCTGGACATCTCGTCCTTGGGCGTGGCCTACCGATATGTCGTCAAAATCGAGCATAAGCTCAAAAAAAAGACATGACAATTTGGGCATCGGAACCCCGCACAACAAAATCTAAGAAAGGGAGGCCCAAACCCACAGAACAAAGGATAGAGCAAATATGGACAGTATCAGGACAACCAGTCCAAGCTGCAAGAAAATAAGGACACCAGAAAGAAAAAGAAAGATACCATGAAGTGGTGCGACTTCCATAAGATCCCTTGGCATAACACTGCTGAATTCCACTCAAAACAGTCGCTGGTGACCGAAGTGAAAGCCTCTGAGTCAGATGCGGGTTCTGAATCTGAGCCAAAACCAGAAAGGGGAAGATAGATCATTGATGCAGAACTCGATTCCACCATTGCTACCAGCAAGCTCCAGCTTGGTGAACCAAACGAGCCAGAAGAAGGAGAACACCTCTTCCATTCATAGATGTGGGTAAAAGGCACCCTGCTGCACTTCATCATTGATAGTGGTAGCTAGAAGAACCTCATCCCAGCAGAGGTCTTCAAGTGGTTGGCCTTGACGACAATGTCGCACCCACAACCCTACATCATTGGATGGCTCCACCAAGGAAGTGATCTCCGCATTAGCTAACAGTGCCAACTGTCATACGACATCAAGCCCTTCAAAGACGAGGTATTTTGTGATGTTTCTCCTCTCAAATATTGTGATGTTCTTTTGGGCCAACCTTATTTATGGAAACTTCATGTTGTATATGATTCTAGGTCTCGTAGTGTTATTATTACTTTGAACAGGAAATTGTACAGGATACATGAGGCAATCCCACCTAGTGCTATTTCCTTGATCTCTGCTAAGAAATGCAGGAAGGTCATGTCTCATATGGGTAAGTTTGTCTTCTTCATGATTCGCTCTCTGAATAAGAGATATCATAGCCACATCCAGGGTCTCTGTGGCCGACCTCTCCAAATAGCAGAAGCAAGTAGATAAGGTAGTGGAAGAATACTCAGATATCTTCTCCTCAACGTAATGTTAAGCACTAATATTTGCTCATTACCCCTTAATTGGGGCATATTATATTAGTAATGTTATTTTATTTATGTCGGCTTTAGTCCATTAGTTGTAATTATACCTCCTAGTCTCCTATATATACCAAGGAGACATTTTCATTTTGAATCATCTTGTACTTGAACATTTAAGTGGGGTAAAAGGACGTTTCCCCCTTAAAGAGGCTCATTATTTGAAATTATCTCTTTTTCAAGGCGTTGAGTACTTTTCCTGAGGTTTTTCTATGCTATATTGATGTTTGGTTCTTAACATATGGTTTCAGAGCTCAAGGTATTGGGGTTTCGCTGCTATATCTGAGATACCGTGGAATTTTCACTATAACTTTTTTTCTACAACGTTTCAAAAGGAACGACTTGGAGGATATTTATTAGACAGATCATGGTACATTGGGTTTCAAATTCAGCTCATGAGGCCTTATAATTTTGGAGATACATCCTATACAAGATAGGGTTCTGGAATCCTCCTAAAATGAGTCATTGAGGTATTTTCGCTATAAAAACTTTTCTGTAATGTTTCAGACCCTCAACTCCGGAGGAAATTTACAAAAATTAGTAAGGTATCTTTGGTAAAAATTTCAGCTTCTAGGTCATCTTAAATTTGTAGATACACCCTGTGTAAGATAGGGTATCTGACTAGTCCTATTGACTAGTCTCAAGAAGGTGTTCCAGGTAAAACAATCATAACTTCTTGCTAGAGTATCAAAATTGAGTGTGACTAGTTTCATTGGAGCGTGGACAGTCTGTAGTATTTTGGGTGCGAGTTTAAGAATTTAATATCATTTATTTTGTGTGGGGCATGCTATAAAAGTGAGATCTCCTGGAAAGGCCAAAAATTGGCAAGTTGTGAGGAAGTTACCGTAAATTCCACTTGGCACATCCAATTTTGATCAGACCTGTGGCATTACAGAGAAGAATTATCAGAGAACTACCTAAAATAAAGTTTCATACCCATAAGGGTCGAAACTTGGGAGATAGAATAGAGTAAATATTGTCTAGCAGAACCGCCTCAAAATCAAGATTCAAAAGTGATACTTGGCCAATATGCCACCAAAAAAGGGACCTTCTACACCAAATAAGCCTCTAGAAAATCCTAATTGGACTCTTGATGAAGGTGAAGAAATGCGTAGGGACATAAATGAACTACAAAAGAAGATGGATTCAATGGAAGCTAAGTTGATGGATTC
>ML778538.1:333574-383648 GCA_009831015.1 Picea engelmannii | reverse complement strand
CTAGTCTCCTATATATACCAAGGAGACATTTTCATTTTGAATCATCTTGTACTTGAACATTTAAGTGGGGTAAAAGGAGGTTGCCCCCTCGAAGAGGCTCATTATTTGAAATTATCTCTTTTTCAAGGCGTTGAGTACTTTTCCTGAGGTTTTTCTATGATATATTGATGTTTGGTTCTTAACACATAAAATGAGGTACCTCTGCACTTCCAGGTCAAGCACCCCATCGATCCGACCCCTGATGCACCACTTTCCAATGGGACAGTCTATTGCCTCTCTCTGTTAGAGAATGAGGAGATCAAGCGATAGATCTAAGAACTTCTCCACAAGAGGCACATCTGTCCTACCTCATCAACTTGCGGGAGCCCAATCGTGCTGGTACAAAAGAAAGATGGAACCTGACAACTCTGCATTGATTATTAGGCTTTGCATAAAATCATAGTCATAAACTGGTACCCAATTCCCTGAATTGATGACCTCCTTGATCAACTCATGGGGGCCAAATACTTTAGTAAGCTTGATCTGAACTCCGGCTACCACCAAGTCCTGATAGAACAGACAGATGTAGGGAAAACCACCATCAAGTCAAAGGAAGGCCTTTTTGAATGGTTGGTCATGCCCTTTGGTTTGAAAAATGCTCCATCCACTTTCATGAGGATGATGGATGATATATGACGACCATTTACCAATACATTTGTAGTGGTGTATCTGAATGACATTCTCATTTACAACAAGAGTTGGGTCGAACACTTGCAGCATATTCAATAGGTTCTACACACCCTGCGACAGCACAAGCTATATGCCAACTTGGAAAAATGATTTTTCGGCATGGAAAAGGTCCATTACCTAGGGTACATCGTTGATAAATATGGTGTCCATGTGGATCCAACCAAGATCCAAGTCATCCATGAATGGACAGCCTCAACCACACTCACTAATCTTCGAAGCATCTTAGGCCTTGCCAATTTCTACCATAGGTTATTGTTGGGATTCTCCCATATTGCATGGGCCCTCATCCAAATAACCAGGGGTTGTGGTAAGGTGAAATTTGCATGGGGTCGATCCTGACAACAAGTGTTTGATGATTTGAAGCAATGCTTCTACTCAGCCCCAGTACTTTCACTACCAAACTTGCAACAACCCTTTAAGATCGAGACAGATGCTTCAAAATATCCAGTGGGTGTCGTTCTCACTCAGGATGGCCACCCTGTGTCCTATAATAGTGAGACACTATCATATGTTGTCCATAAGTACCCTACTTATGACAAAGAAATTTACTCCACTGTGCAAGCCTACCACTAGTGGAGACATTACATTCTTGGGAAGGAGATAGTCATCCACACTGATCATAAGCCACTGTAGTACATGCAGACACAAGGAAAATTGTAGAATGATCGCCATAAAAAGTGGTCCACATACTTGCAACAATTCCACCTCAACATCAAGTATAAAATAGGAAGCACCAATCGCATCACTGATTCCCTCAACAGACCGCCAATCATGACACTCACCATGGTGCTAGACTCTTGCGGCCATGAGACCTCTAGATGGACCCAACTCTATGAGACAGACCTAGACTTTGCCACCACCTACCAAATATTGGGTGCAAATGAAGTTGCTGATAATTTCCATCTTCAGGATGGGTTGTTGTGTCTTCTGGGCCATATATGTGTTCCATCAGGTGAGTGAGTGAATATGATCTAGGAAGCTCACTACAATCGATTGGAAAGACACTTTGGCGTCCAAACGATAGTGGTGATGATACATAAACATTTCTACTGGATGAAACTTCGACATGAGGTCAACAAGTATATCAGGTCGTCCACTACCTATGCTATTGCCAAATCGAACAATAATAAACAGGGCCTATACACCCCTCTTCCTACTCCTGACAGGCCATGGGAATCCATCTCAATGGACTACATGTTGGGCCTCCCATCCACAAAGTGGGGAAATGACTGTGTTTTTGTGGTTGTTGATCACTTTTCTAAGATGGAGATTCTGGTTTCCTGCAAGAAGAACATCATAGCAGAGGCCACTGCCAAGATCTTCTTTGAATGAGTCTAGTTACATTTTGGAATCCCACAAACCATTTTCTCATTTTGGGACAATTGATTTCTCATCACATTCTTGTCGATCCTCTAGTCACTGCTGGACACCAAGCTCACCAAATCCACGCTCTTCCACTCCAAGAAAGATGGCCAAAATGAGGTTGTAAATTGAATGATTGTGCATATCCTTCACATGTATAATTAAAAGAACCCTCACATATGGGATGAGAGCCTTCCCTATTTCGAACATAGCTATAAACAAGCTCTTCATAACTCAACTGGCCACAACCCCTTTCTAGCGGGCTTCAGATTCCAACCATTGGGTCCCATAGATGTTGCACTTACCCTTGCGGTCACCTCGACTGACTCGTGTCCTCCTCCAACTGAAGCTGACAAAGCCACCCAGTTCATTGAGTGGATCTAGCACATCTGCCAATAGGTTTAGGATATCCTACAGAAGTCCAATAACAAGTAAAAGCAGTGCCATGATCAACATCGGGTGCCACATAAGTTTTAGGTGGGAGACAAAGTTTGGTTGCACTTGCAGAAAGAATGCCTTACAATACCCCATTGGAAGCTTCTCCCACTCTGCTATGGGTCGTACACCATCACCAAGGCCATGAGGGATAAGTCTTTAGAGCTCAACATTCCTCCTTTCCTTGGCTTGTACCCATTGTTCAACGTGGATCTCCTTCGCCCTTATTTCCCACCATTATTGGACACCTCAGATGTAGCAGAACAACTAAAAACAACAGATATTAACCCCAAATTCATACAATAGGTATATAGTGATCAAATTGTGGACACACAAATCAAGGGAACTCGACAACAAAGGATCCATCTTTATTGAGTCGTCAAAGTAAGGCAACTTCTGCACCAAGGCAAGTGGCTCACCCGGGGCCAAATTCAACAAAAAATTCCTTAGCTGATGGGTGAACTCAACGCAATGGAGAAAATTGATTCCTAGGGAGGGAGGATTGATCCAGGTGGATATCGGTGGCCACACACCTTTTCCAACTGGCTCAAAACAAGTTTCTAGCAATTTTGGCAATTTACTACTTTTAGCAGTTTTAACTTCTGGGGCCAATTTGAGGGCCTAAATGAAAATTTTTCAGTATCAAGATTTTCAATAATATTTATAGGCATGATTTAGCCCAAAAAATTAATCTCCTTGACTACACCTTTCCAATGGGATATCATACACCTTAAATGAATATCGTATGCAAAAGTTATGACCCCGGGAAGTTGATGTACTAACTTACCTAGACGGGGCCCACATGACTTTTGGTGCTTCATCTCCTAGGGTTAGGTTTTTGGATGTCTAGGGTTTTGTTCATCCCCGTTTATTGTAAAAAGGTCTTCAGAGCCTCATTGTAACAATATTTTGGTGAATGAGCGCAACTATCAAATCTCTTCTCAGAGATAAGCTGCCACCATTCCAGCAAGCTTGTTTCTGCTGCATTTTATAGTTTCAGCTTATTTACTTATTGAATAGAAAACCAATTTTATTGTATCTTTGTTATTTTGTGTTAAGCACCTGTTAATAATCAGTAGTCATTTTTTTCTTCTCATAAAATCTGGATTAGTGGTATTAGAGCAGTCTGCTCCTTGGCCTTTTAATGCATGTCCCCAACGAGGTCGGAGTACAAAGAGTTGGGTCTCGAGCTTGTTTCTCTTGAGGAAAAAATCTCTCACACACCCAAGCGACCTCTCATAGCAAGAGAAAATAAATATGATGGGATAGGATATCCTTTCAAACTGTTGATTGAGGAATCCCTCACGCAACAAAGGAATGAGATGATGGATAGTTTCGAGCAAATCCTTCGGCGACTACCAACATGCAACACATCTTCTTCCAGCAGAGGCACCGCCCCGTTCAAGGTATAAATAAACTTTTATATTCCTATATTTAAAGGTCAGATAGATGAAAATGTTGTAGAAAAGTGGTTGAATCTACTAGAAGGGTATTTTTTTGTCCATAACTTTTCAAATAGAGAAAATATTACTTTTGCGCTCCTCAAAGCCGTTCCCCATGTCAAAGATTGGTGGGAAAATTTCCGTGATCAAAAGGAAATAGAGAAACACTCATTATTTATAGTCACAACCTCCTAGGAATCCTTTAGGGATGTTATTAAGGAACAATACTACCTTGTCGGAAGTTATGATAACTTATATACCAAATGGAGCACACTGCGGAAAGAAAGAGACCAAGAAGTGCAATATTTCAAAAATATATTCCATACCTTGAGCACCAAGATGGGTATCAAATATTCAGAGCGACATATGGTGCTCAAGTATTGCAATGCTCTGCATTGATACATCCAGAATGAAAAGGAATTTCTAGATATCTCATCCTTGTGACTGATATGCCGTCAAAATTGAGTATAATCTCAAACAAAGACACAACAATTTGGGCCTGGGAACTCCTCACAAAAAAATCCAGGAGAGGGCAGCCCCAACCCATAGAAAAAAGGATAGAGAAAATATGGATGGTATCAGGACAAATAGTATGGGAAGTGGTGCAAATTCCATAAGATCCCTTGGCATAACACAACTGATTGCTGCTCCAACTGGATATCCTGTATATGAGTCTAGGCCTCGTAGTGTTATTATTAATTTGAACAGGAAATTGTACAGGATAACCGATGTAGTCCCACCTAGTGCTATTTCCTTGATCTCTGCTAAGCAATGTAGGAAGGTCATCTCTCATATGGGGAAGTTTGTATTCTTCGTGATTCGCTCTCAGAACAAGCGAAAGATCACAACCACATCCATGGTCTCTGCGGCCGACCTCTCCACACAGTAGAATCAAGTATATAATGTCATGGAAGAATACTCAGATATCTTCTCCTCACCTATCGGGGTACCTCTGCACTACCAGGTAAAGCACCCCACCGATTTGACCCCCAATGCACTGCTACCCAATGGGCCAATCTATCACTGCTCTTTGTTAGAGAATGAGGAGATCAAGCAAAAGATCCAAGAACTTCTCCACAAGGGGCACATCCATCCCATCTCATGACCTTGAGGGAGCCCAATTGTGTTGGTACAAAATAAATATGGAACCTGGCGACTCTGCATTGATTATCGAGCTCTGAATAAAATCACAGTCAGAAACTGGTACCTGATTTCCAGAATCGACAACCTCCTTGATCAACTCATGGGGGACAAATACTTTAGTAATATTGATTTGAATTCTTGCTATCACCAGGTCCGGATAGAGCAGAAAGATGTATGTAAAACCACCTTCAAGTCATGCCCTTTGGTTTCACAAATGCTCCAACCACTTTGATGAGGATGATGGATGATATCCTATGACCATTCACAAATACTTTTGTAATGGTGTATCTATATGACATTCTCATTTACAGCAAGACTGGGGCCGAACACTTGCAACATATTCAGCAGGTTCTGCACACCCTACGAGAACACAAGTTATATGCCAACTTGGAAAAATGCTCCTTCGACATGGACAAGGTCCATTACCTGGGCTACATATTTGGTCAACATGGCATACATGTGGATGTAGCCAAGATCCAAGTCATCTGTGACTAGCCACCCCCAACAATACTCACTGAGATTCAGAGCTTCTTGGGCCTTGCCAATTTCTACCACAGGTTCATGTTGAGATTATCCCATATTGCATGGGCCCTGAGCCAAATAACCAGGGGTGGTAGTAAGGAGAAATTTGCATGGGGCCGGTCCCAACAACAAGCGTTCGATGATTTGAAGCAACGCTTCTGCTCAACCCCAATACTTTCACTACCAGACCTGCAACAACCCTTTGCGATTGAGACAGATGCTTCAGACTATGTGGTGGGGGTTGTTCTTACTCAACACGACCACCCCGTGGCCTATCATAGTGAGACACTATTAGATGTTGTCTGTATGTATCCCAACCATTGGGTCCCATAGATGTTTCACTTCCCCTTACGGTCACCTCGACCAACTCATCTCCTGCTCCAACTGAATCTGACAAAGCCACCCAGTTCATTGATCGGATCTAGCACTTCCACCAGTAGGTTCAAGATATCCTATAGAAGTATAATGACAAGTACAAGCAACACCTTGATCAACATCGGGTGCCACATAAGTTTCAGGTGGGCGACAAAGCTTGGTTTCACTTGCAGGAAGAATGCCTTACAGGACCCCATCGAAAGCTTCTCCCACTCTATTATGGGTCATACACCATCACCAAGTCCATGGGGGATAATTATTTTGAGCTCAACATTCCTCCTTTCCTTGGCTTGCACCTAGTGTTCAATGTGGATCTCCTTCACCCTTATTTCCCACCATTCTTGGACACCTCAGACGTAGCAGAAAAACTGACACCAATAGAGCTCAACCCAAACTGCATACAACAAGCATCTAGTGATCAAATTGTGGACACACAGATGAAGGGCACTCGACAACAAAGGATCCCACTTTATCGAGTCGTCAAAACAGTGCAGCTCCTGCACCAGGCAAGTGGCTCACCTGTGGCCAAATTCAACAGAAATTTCCTCATATGATAGGGGAACTCAACGCAATGGAGAAAATTTATTCCTAAGGAGGTATTATTGATCTAGATGGATATTGGTGGCCACCCACTGTTTCCAATTGGCTCAAAATAGTTTTTTGGCAATTTTGGCAATTTGCTATTTTTAGCAGTTTTAACTTCTGGGGCCATTTTGAGGGCCTAAATGAAGGTTTTTAGGGATCGAGATTCTTAATGATAGACAAAGGAATGATTGAGCCCCCAAAATTAATATCATTGATGATACCTTTCCAACGAGATATCATACGCCTAAAACAAAGATCATATGCAAAAGTTACGACCCCAGGAAGTTGATGTACTAACTTACCTAGACGGGGCCCACGTGACTTTTGACGCTTCATCTCTTAGGGTTAGGTTTTTGGATGTATAGGGTTTTTGGCATTCATGCTTATTATAAAAAGGCCTTCAGAGCCTCATTGTAATAATATTTTGGTGAATGAGCGCAACCGTCACATCTCTTCTCAGAGATAAGCCGTCACCATTCCAACAAGCTTGTTTCTGCTACATTTTACAGTTTCAACTTATTTACTTATTGAATAGAAAACCAGTTTTACTGTATCTCTATTATTTTATGTTAAGCACCTGTTAATAATCTGTACTCATTTCATTCTGCTCATAAAATCTCGATCAGTGGTATCAGAGCGGTATGCTCCTTGTCGCCTTAATGCATGTCCCCAACTAGATTAGAGTACAAAGAGTTGGGTCTTGATCTTGTTTCTCTTAAGGAAAAAATCTCTCACCCGCCCAATTGACCTCTCATGGTAGGAGAAAATAAATATGACAGGACAAGAGATCCTTTCAAATTTTTGATTGAGGAAGCCCTCACGCAACAAAGGAATGAGATGATGGATAGTTTCGCACAAATCCTTCGGCGACTACCAACATGCGATGCATCTTCTTCGGGCGGAGGCACAACCCACTTCAAGGTACAAATAAACTTCTATATTCCTATATTTGAAGGTCAGATAGACACAAATGTTGTAGACAAGTGTTTGAATCTACTAGAAGGGTATTTTTCTGTCCATAACTTTTTGAATAGAGAAAATATTACTTTTGCGCTTCTAAAAGTCGTTCCCCATGTCAAAGATTGGTGGGAAACTTTATGTGAGAAAAAGGAAGAAGAGGGTCCCTCATTATTTATAGTCATGACCACCTGGGAATCCTTTAGGGATGCTATTAAGGAACAATACTACCCTTTCGTAAGTTATGATGACTTGTATATCAAATGGACCACACTGCGGCAAGAAAGAGACCAAGCAGTTCCAGATTTCACAAATATCTCCCATACCTTGCGCACCAATATGGGTATCAAAGATTCGAAGTGACATCTGGTGCTCAATTATCGCAACGCTCTTCATAGATACATCTATACCAAAATGGAATTTTTGGACATCTCATCATTGGGCGTGACCTACCGATATGCCGTCAAAATCGAGCAGAAGCTCAAACAAAAGACGCGGAAATTTGGGCCTAGGAACCCCACACAACATAAGCCAGGAAAGGACGACCCCAACCCACAGAAAAAATTACAGAGCAAAGATGGAAAGTATCAGGACAAACAAT
The DNA here is from genome assembly GCA_009831015.1 of Picea engelmannii. Lineage (NCBI taxonomy): Eukaryota > Viridiplantae > Streptophyta > Pinopsida > Pinales > Pinaceae > Picea > Picea engelmannii. The sequence goes on along the minus strand of ML778538.1, from coordinate 375,497 downwards.
CCAAGCCGTAAGCAAAGAAGGATACCGGAAAGACAAAGAAATATACCGGGTAGTGGTGCGACTTCCATAAGATCCCTTGTCATAACACTGCTGACTGTCGCTGGTGGACGAACTGAAAGACTCTGAGTCAAATGTGGGTTCTGATTCTGAGCTAGAAATAGAAAGGGGAAGACATATCATTGATGTGGAACCCAGTGCCACCGTTGCTACCACCAAGCTCCAGCCTGGTGAACCAGACGAGCCAGAAGAAGGAGATAGCCTCTTCCACTCACAGATGTGGGTAAAAGGCACCCCACTGCACTTCATCATTGATAGTGATAGCCATAAGAAGCTCATCTCAGAAGAGGTCATCAAGAGGATGGCCCTGATGACAATGCTGCACTAACAACCCTACACCATTGGATGACTCTGCCAAGGAAGCGATCTCCACATCAGCCAACAGTATCGACTGTCGTATGACATCAAGCCCTTCAAAGACAAGGTATTGTGTGATGTTTCTCCTCTTGAAGTTTGTGATGTTCTTTTGGGACAACCTTATTTATGGAAACTTCATGATGTATATGAGTCTAGGACTCATAGTGTTATTATTACTTTGCACAAGAAATTGTACAGGATACCTGAGGCATTCCCACCTAGTTCTATTTCCTTGATCTCTGCTAAGCAATGCAGGAAGGTCATCTCTAAGATGGGGAAGTTTGTCTTCTTCGTGATTAGCTCTCAGAATAAGAGAAAGATCAGAGCCACATCCAAGGTCTCTGCGACCGACCTCTCCACACAGTAGAAGCAAGTAGATAAGGTCATGGAAGAATACTCAGATATCTTCTCCTCACCTACGGGGGTACCTCTGCACTGCCAGGTCAAGTACCCCATCGATTTGACACCCGATGCACCGCTGCCTAATGGGCCAATCTATTGCTTCTCTCTATTAGAGAATGGGGAGATCAAGTGATAGATCTAATAAATTATCCATAAGGGGTACATATGTCCCATATCATCACCTTGCGGGAGCCCAATCATGTTGGTACAAAAGAAAGATGGAACCTGGTGACTCTGCATTGATTACCGACCTCTGAATAAAATCATAGTAAAAAACTGGTACCCGATTCCCTGAATCGACGACCTCCTTGATCAAATCACAGGGGCCAAATACTTCAGTAAGATTCATATGAAGTCTGGCTACCACCAGGTATCGATAGATTAGACAGATGTATGGAAAAACGCCTTCAAGCCAAAGGAAGGCCTTTTTGAATGGTTGGTCATGCCCTTTGGTTTGAAAAATTCTCCTGCCACTTTCATGAGGATGATGGATGATATCCTGTGACCATTCACGAATACTTTTTTAGTGGTGTATTTGGATGACATTCTCATTTACAAAAACACTTGGGCCGAACACTTGTAGCATATTCAACAGGTTCTTCACACCCTGCGGTAGCACAAGCTATATGCCAACTTGGAAAAATTCTCCTTCGGCATGGACAAGGTCGATGACTTGGGCTACATCGTTGATAAACATGGCGTACATGTGGATCCAGCTAAGATCCAATTCATCTGTGACTAGCTAGCCCCAACCACACTCACTGAGCTTCAGAGCTTCTTGGGCCTTGCCAATTTCTACCACAGGTTCGTGTTGGGATTTTCCCATATTGCATGGGCCCTCAGGCAAATAACTAGGGGTGGTGGTAAGGTGAAATTTGCGTGGGGACGGTCCCATAAAAAAGAATTTGATGATTTCAAGCAACACTTGTGCTCAACCCCAATACTTTCACTACCAGACCTGCAAGAGCCCTTTGAGATTGAGACAAATGCTTTAGACTATGTGGTGGGCGTCGTTCTCACTCAGCACGACCACCCCGTGGCCTATCATAGTGAGACACTATCATATGTTGTCTATAAGTACCCTACTTATGACAAAGAAATGTAATCCATTGTGAAAACCTATCGCCAGTGGATACATTACATTCTTGGAAAGGAGACAATCATCCACACTGATCATAAGACACTACAGCTCATGTATACACAAGGAAAGTTGCAGAATGATCGCCATCAAAAGTGGTCCACATACTTGTAGCAATTCCACCTCAACATCAAGTATAAAACATGAAGCACCAATCGCGTCGTTGATTGCCTCAACAGACCACCAGTCGCGACACTCACCACGGTGTTGGATTCTTGCGGCCATGAGAGCTCTGGATGGCCCCAACTCTATGAGATAGACCTAGACTTCGCCACCACCTACCAAATGTTGGGTGCAAACACAGTTGTCGATAATTTCCATCTTCAGGATGGGTTGTTGTGTCGTCTGGGCCATATCTTTGTTCCATCAAGCAAGTGAGTGAAGCTGATCTGGCAAGCCCACTACGGTCGGGTGGCAGGACACTTCGACGTCAAAAAGATAGTGGTGATGATATAGAAACATTTCTATTGGCCAAAACTTCGACAGGAGGTCAACAAGTATATCGGGTCCTGCACTACCTGTGTTATTGCCAAACCGACCACTAAGAAACAATTCCTTTGCACCCCTCTTCCTAATCCTGATAGGCCATGGGAATCCATCTCGATGGACTACATGTCGGTCCTTCCATCCACCAAGTGGGGAAATGACTATGTTTTTGTGGTTGTTGATCACTTTTCTAAGATGGTGATTCTGGTTGCTTGCAAAAAGAAAATCACAACAGAGACCACTACCAAGATCTTCCTTGAATGAGTCTGGGTACATTTTGGAATCCCACAAACCATTGTCTTAGATCAGGAAAATAAATTTCTCATCACATTCTGGTTGAGCCTCTAGTCACTGCTAGACACCAAGCTCACCAAATCTACAACCTTCCACCCCCAGAAAAATGGCCAAACTGAGGTCGTAAATCAAATGATTGTGCATATCCTTCACATGTATAATTAAAATCACCCTCGCACATGGGATGAGAGCCTTCCCTAAGTCCAACATAGCTACAACCGAGCCCTGCATAGCTCAACTGGCCCCAGCCCCTTTCAGGTGGGGTTGGGATTCCAACCATTAGGTCCCATAGATGTTGCACTTCCCCTTACAGTCACCTCGACCAAATCATCTCCTGCTCCAACTGAAGCTGACAAAGCCACTCGGTTCATTGAGTAGATCCAACACATACTCCAATAGGTTCACGATATCCTACATAAGTCCAATAACAAGTACAAGCAGTGCCATGATCAACATCGGGTGCCACATAAGTTTCAGGTGGGCGAAAAAGTTTAGTTTCACTTGAAAAATGAATGCCTTAAATGACCCCATCAGAAGCTTCACCCACTCCATTATGGGCCATACACCATCACCAAGGCCATGGGGTATATTTCTTTTGAGATCAACATTCCTCCTTTCCTTAGCCTGCACCCAGTGTTCAATGTGGATCTCCTTTGCCCTTATTTCCCACCATTATAGGACACCTCAAATGTAGAAAAATAGCTGAAACCAACATACATAAACCCCAACTACATATAACAGACATCCACTGATCAAATTGTGGACACACATATCAATGGTGCTCAATATCAAAGGATCCAACTTTATCGAGTCGTCAAAGCATGGCAACTCCTGCACCTAGGCAAGTGGCTCACTTGGGGAAAAAATCAACATAAATTTCCTCATCTGATGGGGGAAATCAACTCAATGGAGACCATTTCTTCCTAAGGAGGGAGGATTGATCCAGGTGGATATCGATGACCACCCATCTTTTCCAACTGGCTCAAAATAGTTTTATGGCAATTTTGGAAATTTACTATTTTTAGCAGTTTTAACTTTCGGGGCCATTTTGAGCACCTAAATGAAGGTTTTTAGGGATAGAGATTCCTAATGAAAACCATAATATTTACTTATCCCCCAAAATGAATCTCCTCAACGATACCTTTCCAATGGGCTATCATACACCTAAAACTAAGATCGTATGCAAAAGTTACGACCCCGGGAAGTTGATGTACTAACTTACCCAAACGGGGCCCACATGAATTTTGGTGCATCATCTCCTAGGGTTAGGTTTTTGGATGTCTAGGGTTTTTGGAATTCCTGTTTATTGTTAAAATTCCTTTAGATCCTCATTGTAATAATATTTTGGCGAATGAGCGCAGCTGTCACATCTCTTCTCAGAGATAAGCCGCCACCATTCCAGCAAACTTGTTTTCGCTGCATTTTATAGTTTCAACTTATTTACTTATTGAATTTTAAACCAATTTTACTATATCTTTGTTATTTTGTGTTAAGAACCCGTTAATAATCTATAGTCATTTCATTCTTCTCATAAAATCTGGATCAGTGGTATCAGAGCGGTCTTCTCCTTGTCATTTTAATGCATGTCCCCAACGAGGTCGGAGTACAAAGAGTTGGATCTCGAGCTTGTTTCTCTTAAGGACAAAATCTCTCGCACGCCCAAGCGACCTCTCATGGAAGGATAAAATAAATATGACGGGATATGAGATCCTTTCAAACTTTTGATTGAGGAAGCCCTCACGCAACAAAGGAACAATATTATGGATAGTTTCGCGCAAATCCTTCGGCGGCTACCAACAAGCGACACATATTCTTCGAGCGGAGGCACCGCCCCCTTCAAGGTATGAATAAACTTTGATATTCCTATATTTTAATTTTATATAGACGAAAATGTTGTAGACAAGTGGTTGAATCTACTAGAAGGTTATTTTTCTATCCATAACTTTTCGAATAGAGAAAAGATTACTTTTTCACTCCTCCAAGTCGTTCCCCATGTCAAATATTGGTGGGAAACTTTTTGTGAGCAAAAGGAAATAGAGGAAACCTCATTATTTACAGTCATGGCCACCTGGGAATCCTTTAGGGATGCTATTAAGGAACAATACTACCCTATTGGAACTTATGATGACTTGTATACCAAATGGATCACACTGCGACAAGAAAGAGACCAAGCAGTGCCAGATTTCAGAAATATCTTCCATACCTTGTGCACCAAGCTGGGTATCAAATATTTGGAGTGACATTTGGTGCTCAAGTATAGTGGTGCTATGCATAGATACATCCATACCAAAATGGATTTTCTGTACATCTCATCCTTGGGCGCGGCCTATCGATATGTTGTCAAAATCGAGCAGAAGCTCAAACAAAAGACATGAAAATTTGGGCCTGGGAACCCCGCACAAAAAAATCCAGGAAAGGGTGGCCCCAACCTACAGAACAAAGGACAAAGAAAATATGGACAATATCAAGACAACTAGTCCAATCTAGAAGCAAAGAAGGACACCGAAAAGACAAAGAAAGATACCGGGAAGTGGTGTGACTTCCATAAGAGCCCTTGGAATAACACTGCTGACTGTCGCTCAAAGCAGTCACTGGTGGCCGAAGTGAAAGCCTCTGAATCAAATGCAAGTTTTGACTCTGAGATAGAACCATAAATGGGAAGATGGATCATTGACGCAGAACCCAGTGGCACCATTGCTACCACCAAGCTCCATCCTGGTGAAATAGACGAGCAAGAAGAAGGAGAACGTGTCTTCCATTCCCATATGTGGGTAAAAGGCACCCTGTTGCACTTCATCATTGATAGCAGTAGCCAGAAGAACCTCATCTCAGAATAGGTCATCAAGCGGCTGGCCCTGACAACAACATCGCACCCACAACCCTACACCATTGGATGACTCTGCCAAGGAAGTGATCTCGATGTCAGCCAACAATGTTGACTGTCGTATGACATCAAGCCCTTCAAAGACAAGGTATTGTGTGATGTTGCTCCTCTCGAAGTTTGTGATGTTCTTTTGTGCCAACCTTATTTATGGAAACATCATGTTGTATATGAGTCTAGACATCGTAGTGTTATTATTACTTTGAACGGGAAATTTTACAGGATACCCGAGGCAGTCCCACCTAGTGCTATTTCCTTGATCTTTGCTAAGCAATGCAGGAAGGTCATCCCTAAGATAGGGAAGTTTGTCTTCTTCAGGATTCTCTCTTAGAATAAGAGAAAGATCACAGCCACATCTAGGGTCTTTGCGGCCAACCTCTTCACACAACAGAAGCAAGTAGATAAGGTCATGGAAGAATACCCAGATATCTTCTCCTCACCTACTGGGGTACCTCTGCACTGCCAGGTCAAGCACCCCATCGATATGAACCTCAACGTACCGCTGCCCAATGGGCCAGTCTATCACTGCTCTCTATTAAAGAATATGGAGATCAAGCGACAGATCTAAGAAATTCTCCACAAGGGGCACATCTATCCCATCTGATTGCCTTGCGGGAGCCCAATCATGCTAGTACAGAAGAAAGATGGAACCTGGCAACTTTGCATTGATTATCGGGCTCTGTACAAAATCATAGTAAAAAATCAATACTCGATTCCCCAAATCGAATAAGACCTTCTTGATCAACTCATGGGGGACAAATACTTCAGTAATATTGATATAAAGTTTTTCTACCACCACGTCCCGATAGAAAAGAAAGATGTATGGAAAACCGCCTTCAAGTCAAAGGAATTCCTTTTTGAATGGTTGTTCTTGCCCTTTGGTTTGACAAATGCTCCAGCCACTTTCGTGAGGATGATGGACGATATCCTGTGACCATTCACTAATACTTTCGTAGTGGTGTATCTGGATGAAATTCTCATTTACAACAAGACTTGGTCCGAACACTTGTAGCATAGTCAGCAGGTTCTGCACACTGTGCAACAACACAAGATATATGCCAACTTGGAAAAATTCTCCTTCGTCATGGACAAGGTACATTACCTGGGCTACATCATTGATCAACATGGCATACATGTGGATCCAGCTAAGATCCAAGTCATATTTGACTGGCCAGCCCCAACCACACTCACTGAGCTTCAGAGATTCTTGGGCCTTGCCAATTTCTACCGTAGGTTCGTGTTTGCATTCTCCCATATTGCATGGGCCCTCATCCAAATAACCAAGGGTGGTGTTAAGGAGAAATTTGCGTGGGGCTGGTCCCAACAACAAGCGTTCGATGATTTGAAGAAATGCTTGTGCTCAATACTTTCACTACTAGACCTACAACAACCCTTTGAGATCGAGACAGATGATTCAGACTATGCAGTGGGCATCGTTCTCACTCAACACGGCCACCCCGTGGCCTATCGTAGTGAGACACTATCATATGTTGTCCATAAGTACCCTACTTATGACAAAGAAATGTACTCCATTGTGCAATCCTGCTGCCAGTGGAGACATTACATTCTTGTAAAGGCGATATTCATCCACATTGATCATAAGCCACTGTAGTAAATGCAGACAAAAGGAAAATTGTAGAATGATCTCCATCAAAACTGGTCCACATACTTGCAACAATTCCACCTCAACATCAAGTATAAAATAGGAAGCACCAATCGCGTCGCTGATTGCCTCAACAGACTGCCAGTCGCGACACTCACCACAGTGATAGACCCTGTGCACCCCTTTGGGGGAGCGCTACCCTCTTTTGTGATGCAGGAGCATCTCTCCACGTCAGCCAGCCAACCAGCCAGCCACACCAGCGAATTCAAATCGCACACTAAAAGAGAGGTGCAACCTCATCTAAATTTGAATTCAATGTAATTTAAATGCTTAGGCTGTTGAGCCATATAAGCCATGCCTTTGTGCAGGCGTTAGGTAGATCGGCTTTAATGTTAGATCGGCTGAGATCTAGATCCAGCTGCTGGACTAGACAACCATTTATTGTAATTGAATAGGGTAGGTAGATCTGGAGGGAAGCGCTCTAAGAGCCCCCTCAGGTAAAAGAGATTTTCATATCTCATCTTGTAGTTAGTGAAGGAAAGACAATATAGAGAAGAGAAGAGCCAGAGAGAGCTCGAGAACACCTTGTAATTATAGGCATTTCCATTTTAATACAAAGAGTAGTTTTTCCTGTATGAATTATGTGTTATGTGGATGTCTGTGTGTGTTCTTTTATATGTTGTGAATGTATGTTATGTTTAAGCATTTGTAGGGAGATTGTGTGATTTCAAGAGAAGGTCTTTGAGGTTTCATGCCATGAGGGCATGACAGAGTGCTGTGGACTCTGAATACCAGTGCATAGAGGATGCACTTCTAAACTCTATGGAGTCAGACAAAGACGTGCCGCGGCACAGAAGCTGAAATCATCAACTCAGGAGAAGACCTCAAGGTTGTTGAATACCTTGGAGGAAAGGCTGTGTATGAGAGACACAGTTGCAGATAGAATTCTGCTGTGAATTATGTAGAGCTCTGCCAAGTGGGCATTGAGCATATGCACTGCGGTGCATTTGAGGAAGACTTCTGTTGAGAAGTTCAGAAGGGAGGACTAGAATCACTGAGTATTCTGAGAGCTCTGCCAGGAGGGCATTGAGCCAGTGCAAGGAGTGCACATAGGAGAAGAACTCTGTTGTGAGTTCTTAAGAGAACAGAATCATCAAGGGTTTTGTAGAGCTCTGCCAGGTGGACATTGAGCAGGTGCATAAGTGCACAGGAGAAGAAGACAGAACTGCTGGAACTTCTAAGAAGATACTCTGCCAGATGGGCATAGAGACAGTGTGCAGACAGGCTTAGCAAGCAGTTGCTTGAGAAGAAGGATAGCCAGGAGGGCATCCATTTCATTCTCCATCTGAAGGAGAAAAAGGACAAAATCCCTTAGGGGTCTGAGTATTTGCAGAAGCTCAAAAGAGATAGCACCAGCATGTGCATGAGAAGACTCTGTAGGAGCGCAGACGTCGGAATCCTTTAAGGATTCGAGAAGAACAAGCTCAGAAGGAATAGTGTCATGGAGAACGCACGGTGAGAACTCAGGTGAAGGAGTTCGTGGAGATGAAGCAAAGGTTGAGGCCTTTGGGCTTTTGGAATTCTCCCAAGTTTGGGAAGAAGGAGTGCACAAAAGCTCAGGAGGGAGCAATAGCAGTCGTCAGATAGGTTGGAGGAGAAGATCTGGACCGTTGGTTTCTACGTCCAGGAGGAGGTCAGGAGGATCCCACAGAAGGAGGAGATCGACAGCCGTTAGATCTCACTCAAAAATCCCGTCAGCCGTTGGATCGGGAGAAGATGCTCAAAGTTTAACCTCTGGAGTGAGTGTGCAGAAGAACAGATCTGGGCTGTCAGATCTGGAGCAGACAAACATCAGCCGTCGGATTGGATAGAAGGCGCACGAGGTTTACCTTCGTGGACAGGAGGCAGAAAATCCCGACAAGGGGTGGAGCCATTGGGCTATCGACACTCAGGAAATTGGGATTCTCGAGGTCGTGAGAATTGAGACATCACAAGTCTCGAAACACCGGAGTGATCTGGACCGTCCGTTGGTGGAGACACGTGGCGGATATCGAGCACCCGTCGACACTTTGGCGCATCGGGATATCAGCATTCCCGTGAACATGAGATCGGGGAAATCCAGGTTGAAAAACCCCGTCATAATATGAGCCATCCGTTCAGGGGAACAAGTGTCAGATATCCGGAGCGAGTCGAGATATTGGCCATCGGGAAATCGGAGTTCCTGAGGTCGAAAGAACCAAGACATCGAAAGTCTCAAAACCGCGGAGAAATTGGGACCGTCCATCAAAAAGGACACATGGAAGAAATTGGCACCATCGGGAAGAATCCCGACAGGGAGGTCGTCCATCGGTGTTTGGGCCATCGGGATATCGGGGATCCTGGTGACAAAGTGTTTGCGCATTTTGGAATCGCGAACCATGAAACCCTGACGAGGAGGAAGGTACATCGTGCGGCCAACTGTCAGTACGTCAGAAAGGTGGGAAGTGTCATTAAGGGAGCCAACTGTCAGTAGAACGGTGAATCGGGAACCCCATAGGCAAGTGGTTTTCAACATTTGAAACCCCATAGTCCCGACAAGGGACCAAACCGTGGTCATAGGTTAACGGTCATATGAATCAAAACCTATAGCCAGGAGGGCTAACGCGTAAAAGAGCGTGTCGGGGGCTCGAAGGATCGCGAGTCTTGGGAGTGAGTGCATTTTGACATTAGAAACATCGTAGCCCCGATGGGAGTTATGACTGTGGTCATATAGAGGTGGTCACGTAGACAAAAATCATTTTCCTAGAAGGCTAACGGGCATTTAAGCGCATCGGGGATCGGTGATCCAAATTGCTTGAACATCACAGGTATCAAAACTCTGATAGAAGAAGGGGAGGCCTGTGTTTAGTTGCTGTGGGTGGAATATTTCCCGATAGGGAAATAGGGAACCTTTGAGTTCTTCAGGCCGAGAAAGGAGAGAAGGTCATGTGGGCGGACGTGCCCTGGGTGGTGCGCCTACATCAAGTGGTATCAGAGCCTGAATATTGCTTGTATATTTCAGGAAGGAAGAGGCAAGAAGAGGTAAGGAGCACTCTGATACACATCAAGTGGTATCAGAGCAAGAAATTCATCTGTATATTTCAGGTGAAAGAAGACAGAGTTGCTGAGGACTCTGTAAAAGGATTGTTTGCAGGTAGGCAAAAATCGAGAAGATAGTCAGCAGGACTGTAAGATGAAGCTGGTAGAACTCCTAGTGTGGAGTGACAGTAGTAGGTTTGCTAGGAAGGCAAATAGAAGCAACAACATGGCTACTAAAGGCTGTAGGTATGCTAGGAGGAAAGAGCTATGGAGCCAAGAAGATATAGATGAAGAGCTTGCTGATATAAAGAGAGAGATAGAAAGTCTCGAGTTAAATATGCAGCAGGATAAGAAGCCGAGACGGATGCGTGAATGGCCCATGAAGGAAGCCAAAAGTAAAATGGCCAGTCAAGGAGTTGATGGTCAGAAGACAACGAAGGCTGTTAATAGGACGGTTGAGGTATGTAAACCAGAGACTGGGAGAGGTCTCGATGATGAATAATTTGAATGGGGATCAGTTGAGGATCTCAAGAGCTGCCAGGAGGGCAGAGAGGAAATTCCCAATTGCCAGGTGGGCAAATAGTCGAGATCACTGTGGGATCTCATGGACTCTCAGGAGGACAGCCAGGGAATTTCACATTTCCAGCTGGGCAATGATAAGAGGTCGCTGCGGGATCTCGAGGACTGCCAGGAGGGCAGCGGAAGCATCTCAGATTTCCAGGTGGGCAGAGATGAGAATACGGGACTAGCTGAAAGTCTCATGGGCTCAGAGGTGAGTTCAATTCAGCAGGGGTTGCTGATGAAGATGGGATCAGTTGATCTCATAGTCTGCCAGGAGCACAGCGGAAGCATACCATATTTCCAAGAGGGAAGGGATGAGCAGGTGAATTTTGATCAGCCGAAGGAGCTGATAGAGCATATGAGACTATCTGAGGGTCTCATAAATTCAGAAATAGAGTTGGATCAGCATGTGCAGCTGATAGAGGAGGAAGATCAGGATGATATTATGATGATTGGGGGGATTGGAGTATTCCTACCATTTTCCCAGAAGGAGGTATAAATTTATGTTGCAGATGGTGCAACAGCAGAACAGTCACAGCTGACGATGACTGTCAGAAAAGAAGAGGAATTGGAGAAGACTTTGGAAGCTGCCCAAGCAGATGAAGAAAATGAGCATTCGGAGGAATGTCTCAACATATTCAACCAGGAAGCTAAATAAGCTGTAGAATTGAAGCTGACAACAAAGGAAGCAGAAGAGGATGATGAGCATTCTGAGGAATGGCTCAGCATTTTCAGCCAAGGAGCTGAAAAGACTGCAACAGGGGAGTTTGCATCAGAAAAAGAAGGGGTAGACAACATTTGTTTTGCTGATCTGTGGGAATAGATAGAAGCCCTGGAAGAGAGGGTAAAAGTGCAGGGCATGCACATCCAATAGGTGAAGTTGGAAACGGATGAAGGAGGCATGGGAGATCATGATGATCTGCCCATGTGCCAAAATTTTTTGCAGTTGAGGAGACTGCATGAATAGAGCCAGCCACTGGAGCAGCTGGATGCAGTGATCGAGGAGATCATGGAGCTCATGATCCGATCAGCAGAGACTTCCAGCAAGGAGAATCTAGGCAGAAAAGAAGCAGTAGCAACGCAGAAGCAAAAGCAGCAGCAACAACAGGAGAATGGAGTAGATGGAAATATCCAAAGACTGATTTGGGATCCAAGAGGATTTCCAACAGCTGAGAGAGGAAGCGCATGAGCAGGAGCTCATGATTTTGCAGCTGAGGAGTTTGATGCAGGAGCATCTCTCCACGTCAACCATCCAGCCAGCCAGCCACACCAACGAATTCAAATTGCACGCTAAAAGAGAGGCGCAACCTCATCTAAATTTGAATTCAATGTAATTTAAATGCTTAGGCTGTTGAGCCATAGAAGCCATGCCTTTGTGCAAGCGTTAGGTAGATCGGATTTAATGCTATATCAGCTGAGATCTAGATCCAACTGCTGGACTAGACAACCATTTATTGTAATTGAATAGGGTAGGTAGATTTGGAGGGAAGCACTCTAAGAGCCTCCTCAGGTAAAAGAGATTTTCATATCTCATTTTGTAGTTAGTGAAGGAAAGACAAGATAGAGAAGAGAAGAGCCAGAGAGAGCTCGAGAACACCTTGTAATTATAGGCATTGTCATTTTAATACAAAGAGCATTTTTTCCTGTATGAATTCTGTGTTATGTGGATGTCTGTGTGTGTTCTTTTATATGCTGTGAATGTATGTTATGTTTAAGAATTTGCAGGGAGATTGTGTTATTTCAGGAGAAGTTCTTTGAGGTTTCATGCCATGAGGGCGTGACAGAGTGCTGTGGACTCTGAATACTAGTGCACAGAGGATGCACTTCTGAACTCTGCGGAGTCAGACAAAGACATGCTGCGGCACAGAATCTGAAATCATCAACTCAGGAGAAGACCTCAAGGTTGCTGAATACCTTGGAGGCAAGGTTGTGTATGAGAGACACATTTTCATACATAATTCTGCTGTGAATTCTGTAGAGCTCTGCCAAGTGGGCATTGAGCATATGCGCTGCGGTGCATTTGAGGAAGACTTCTGTTGAGAAGTTCAGAAGGGAGGACCAGAATCACTGAGGATTCTGAGAGCTCTGCCAGGAGGGCATTGAGCCAGTGAAAGGAGTGCACAGAGGAGAAGAACTCTGTTTTGAGTTCTTAAGAGAAAAAAATCATCAAGGGTTCTGTAGAGCTCTGCCAGGTGGGCATTGAGTGGGTGCATAGGTGCACAGGAGAAGAAGACAGAAATGCTGGAAGTTTTGAGAAGATACTCTGCCAGGTGGGCATAGAGACAGTGTGCAGATAGGATCAGCAAGCAGTTTCTTGAGCATAAGGATAGCCAGGAGGGAATCCATTTAATTCTCCATCTGAAGGAGAAAAAGGACAAAATCCCTTAGGGGTCTGAGTATTTGCAGAAGCTCAAAAGAGATAGCACCAACATGTGCATGAGAAGACTTTGCAGGAGCGCAGACGTCGGAATCCTTTAAGGATTCGAGAAGAACAATCTCAAAAGTAATAGTGTCGTGGAGAACGCACGGTGAGAACTCAGGTGAAGGAGTTCATGGAGACGAAGCAAAGATTGAGGCCTTTGGGCTTTTGGAATTGTCCCAAGTCTGGGAAGAAGGAGTGCATAGAAGCTCAAGAGGAGTAGTAGCAGTCGTCGGATAGGCTGGAGGAGAAGATCTGGACCGTTGGTTTCTACGTCCAGGAGGAGCTCAGGAGGAGCCCACATAAGGAGGAGATCGACAACTGTTAGATCTCACTCAGAAATCCTGTCAGTCGTTGGATCGGGAGAAGATGATCAGAGTTTAACCTCTGGAGTGAGTGCGCAGAAGAACAGATCCAGCCCATCAGATCTGGAGTAGACAACCGTCAGCCGTCGGATTGGATAGAAGGCGCACAAAGTTTACCTTCGTGGACAGGAGGCGGAAAATCCCGACAAGGGGTGGAGCCATCGGGATATCGGCACTCGGGAAATCGGGATTCTCGAGGTCTTGAGAATTGAGACATCACAAGTTTCGAAACACCGGAGTGATCTGGACCATCCGTTGGTGGAGAAACGTGGCAGAGATCGATCACTCGTTGACACTTTGGCGCATCGGGATATCGACATTCCCATGAACATGAGATCGGGGAAATCCAGGTTGAAAAACCCCGGCATAATCTGAGCCATCCGTCCAGGGGGACAGGTGTCAGAGATCCAGAGCGAGTTGGGATATTGGCCATCGGGAAATCAGAGTTCCTGAGTTTGAAAGAACCAAGACATCGAAAGTCTCTAAACCCCGGAGAAATTGGGACCGTCCATCGAAAAGGACACGTGGAAGAAATCGACGCCATTGGGAAGGATCCCGACAGGGAGGTCGTCCATCTGTGTTTGGGTCATCGGGATATCGGGGATCCCAGTGACAAAGTGTTTGCTCATTTTTGAATCACGAACCACGAAACCCCGACGAGGAGGAAGGTACACCATGCGGCTAGCTGTCAGTACGTCGGAAAGGTGGGAAGTTCCATTAAGGGAGCCAGCTGTCAGTATAACGGCGAATCAGGAATCCCGTAGGCAAGTGGTTTTCAACATTTGAAACCCCATAGTCCCGACGAGGGACCAGACCGTGGTCACAAGTTAACGGTCATATGAATCAAAACCTATAGCCAGGAGGGCTAACGCGTAAAAGAGCGCGTCGGGGGCTTGAAGGATCATGAGTCTTGGGAGTGAGTGCATTTTTACATTCGAAACCCCGTAGCCTTGATGGGAGTTATGATTGTGGTCATATAGAGGAGGTCACGTAGACAAAAAGAATTTTCCTAGAAGGCTAACGGGCATTTAAGCACATCGGGGATCGGTGATCCAAATTGCTTGAACATAACAGGTATCAAAACTCCGATAGAAGAAGGGGAGGCCTATGTTTAGTTGCTGTGGGTGGAATATTTCCCGATTGGGAAATAGGGAAACTTTGAGTTCTTCGGGCTGAGAAAGGAGAGAAGGTCCTATGGGCGGACGTGCCCTGGGTGGCACGCCTACATCATTTTGAGAAAATTCTGGGTTTGTTGAGGCGAATTAGGGAAGAATCCCTCAAATCGTGAAGGTAGTTGGATTCGAATAGGTTGTCAAGGCATGATCCTAGGGTAGATCCTCAACTGAAGGAGAGGAATCCTCAACTCATCCCAAAGATATCTCAAGTGGTTGGGCCTCTCCAAGGTTATATAAGGAGGCCTTCTCATGGTGAAAGGCAAAAGAGAAACTAGAGTTTGATACCAAACTTATGATCCTATAAGTGATATTGACAGAGAATGACAATTGAGAATTACATCAAACTTATGATCTCATGAGTGATATGTTATCAAGGTAATCAATGAAGATTGATTGAGCAAAGGGGTTGGACAAGGAGAACTGGAAGAAGTTGCTACTCCTTCATTCAAAGGATTGTAAGTACTTTTACTTGTTCTCATTAATACAATCAATGCTTGGCCTGTTTCTTTCAAACTTGTACTTGTTCCATATAAGTTTGTCTGCAGTACATGGATCTATGATTGAGCTAATCTTAGTAGAGTAGGAAGTCCATTGTATCTTTGTTTGTTTTGCAGGACCTATCAAGGAGCTCAATATCGAAGCTCATACTGGACTTTGCAAGGACAAATGTCGTTCATAAGGTACATATCTTTCTCCTTCTCTTTATTTCATTATCTTGATTAGATCTAAAAGGAAGTCAGTTTCCATGTTAAGCACCTTCTGTCTTGGCCTTAGGAGTTTAGAGACCAAGAGGGAATCGACTTGTCCACAGGAGGATTCACCTACAAAATAAATTGGTGACTCCACTGGGGAGGAGCTATGAATTGTTTCCTTTCCTAGGTCTTGTATTGACTTGCTTTGCCCACTGATTTGACCTTCTCCATGAATGTCTCTTATCCTTAGGCTTGCTTTTTGGCTCTTGGATTTATCTTAAACACAAAATTTTTCATTCTTCCTGAGTTTGTTTTTGAGTTTCTGGGCATTTCTCTGAGTTTTTGCAGCATATCACTCCCTTTCCCTTAGCACCAGAGTATTGGAACTCCCTTACAGTGTTCCACAAAGTGTTGGAGAGCTCTATGTCCCCTTATGGGGGAGCGCTACCCCATTTTTTGCAAACAATCTTCTCAAAAAATTGGTTTTTTCTTAGTCCTTTTGCTGATTCATCTGCTCAGGATTCATGCTATCTTAGTGTGTCCTTGTTTGGCTCTCAAACCACCTTGTTTTCTAAGGATTCATCATCTCTTTTTTGGATTTTTTGACATTTTTCTTTACTTTTCAATAACTCTTTGATCTTCACGATTTGAAGTCAATTTGTCGTTTTCTTCTCGTTTATTTGAATGAGTGAAAACTTTGTAAGGTGTTTCAAAGGTATTTTGTACTTTGATTTCTGATCTTTGAGTCATATTGTCCAAACTATTTCTCCTTCCTTTTGAGTTTTTGGCTTTCTATTTCTTGTTTGATCACAACAAGGGTGTCTTTTGGTTTATGTGAAGCTTTCTTCCAGATTGTGTAAATCTTACAACTCTTGAAGTTCGATTAGCATAAGAAGCTTTACATCTACTGGTTATCAGTCACATACAACCATTTTAGCATTGCATTGGATTTTGTATTGAGGACTATTGCATGAGGTTTTTTCATCTTAGTGTTTGACAGTGAAAGGAAAATCCTTCTCCTTCCCTTAATTAGACATTCATTGAAAGAAAATATTTCTTATCATTTCTTATGCATGATTTGGGAACTGAGTCATAATATCATCAGTCTTCACTCTCATACACCTCTGAGTAAACAACAACCACTAAAATCAACGCTTAACTAAAATTTATCAGACTTTTTACATCTTTGTTAGCAAACTTACATTAGTTTAAGGTGTAGGGATTTGGAATAGGTTGAAAGGATAACTTTCCAAAGCTATCAAACAAACTTAGAATCTTGTCATATGGAGAGAAAATACAATTGTCATATAGGCTTTATGGGATCCCCCTCTCACATAGGGGTTACACACGAGGTCGCATTCAGGTGAATTACAGAGATTATCCCTCCGTGGTTTAACTGTTTGTAGTGGTCGGATCGTATATCGGGGGTCACTTGAGGGTATACCCATGATTATGTGTGGGAGCCTCTTGATTTGATTTCGGACTTGTTATCCTACCCATACGTTCAGATCGGGCTGTCGACTATACCTACCTAGGGGTTGACTGGGAGTTGGTGTTCATAGTTTCCATAATCCTTAGGTACTTACATGAGGTGACAATGAAGGGAAGTCTCACTGTACCTGGGACAGACTTTGGTCAAACTCACTCGGGCTCCTTGGAGGGTAAATCCACAAATACTGGGTGGAAGCTTGCACCAAGGTGAAAGTCCGTTAAGCAGGTCACCATTGTAACTGTTCCACCATATCCTAGCCCCTTCTTGACTTGATCACACGATGTTGGATTTCATCACCAACTAGTACGATCATCGAGAGAAGTTTTGTTTGCTTGGTTTTGATTCCTAGATTTTATTAGTGTATGCTGTTTCTTTTTGTTAGTTGGCCCTAAGATTTTCAGTGTGTACTATTATTCTCCAAAATTGAGCCTGTAGATGATAAAGGTCTTCACCGATCATGTAGGATGCAAGGGATTCCTTCAGAAGGATACCAACCCTTACCTCCTAACCCTCCAGAAGACAACTACCGTGGAGAGGTGTAAAATCAATCTGACGCTGGAAGTGTTGTTGCTCCTCCATTAGATAACTCAGAAGGCTCTTTGGTTATGGTTGAGAATCCAACTCCTCACACTACATTTGTGTTGGAAACCCCTCTCGAACCACTTTTGCTTCATTTAGACTCCCTTGGGAATGTCATAGATGAAGAGGTCCCACGATTACCAAAGAGAAGTTTTACCGAAACATATATGGGATCCACAGAACCAACCTTTGGTGATGAGTATAGGACTCTTGTTCGTCCTACCATTGCAGTAGATACAAATCCCACACCTGATCGTTCTGTATGGATGACTTCATCAGGACGCGATCTTTATGAGCATTTCAAATCCTTTCGACAACCCTTTCATCCTCATGACCTTCCTGGTGAAACGGGACCATCTGGTCAAACTATCAATCACCCCATCGATCAAGTCATTAAACCTATTGTTGCGTCAACACAAGTCCATCCTAATGCTGGAATCATCACCTCTACTCATTCCCAAGGCACTTTGATCCCTACCCCATCTTTTACAAACTTTCACTCTATAGCTCCACATGTTCCACATGATCCTGCTGGGACATATTTTCACCCGAGAATGCAAACCCCTGGTAGCCAAATACAACCAACTAGAGGGAAACCACCATCTGGAGGACCTATCCTTCTTGGAGGATCACCATTGTATGGCAGGCCTACCCCTCCCGGGGGACAACCCCCTTTTTATTCTCCTCCTGGAGGGCAACCTCCCTTTGCCAGTTATTCCCTGGTCGTTAATCCACCGCTGGCAGGGGGGCAACCTTCGTTTGATAAAAATCCTTCAGAATCATGGGGAGTATCTTCAGGAGGAACTTTTATCCAACCCCACATTGGGGGGCACTCATATCATAACCCATAAGGAGGGGTATCAAATCCTGTTCCTTCCGGAACATCTTATGGACAACCTTATCCAGGCGACATCCCAAACACCACCTGGAGTCCTCGGGGACAACAACCTTATCCTTCTCATGGGTCTAATGTGTATCTGCCTCCAGGATCTACTCCTTACCATACTCAAGGGAAAAATGTTTATCCTCCTTATTGGAAAGCAAATCACTTAACTTATAATGCTCAGAACTCACCCATGGGTTATGCAAATGTTTCTCATCCATATTTAAATCCTGCTTATTCTAGCCAGCAACAACCATATGTAGGAGGACCTACTAGTTACAACTATCCACCTAACCCAGTTTATGGTCCTATTAGTGTTCCTATGCCACACTAGTATCATCCACAAATTAACCGACAACTACCTTTCCTTGCAACTCTGGATCTCCCAGACTTGTCTCTGTTAACTAATGATCCTATTTTTCATTCACCGGTTTGGCCAGTTATTCCAGCTAAACTTCCTTCTGATATTTCAAAATTTGACGGAAAATATGGTGAAGATCCAAATAACCATGTGATGACTTTCCATTTGTGGTGTTCATCAAACTCCCTCATGGATGATTCTATACATTTTCATCTTTTCTAGTGAACACTTACGGGCTCAACAACAAAGTGGTATATTGAACTACCATGTGCTTCTTTTCATGATTTTAACTCCCTTGCCATGTCTTTCCTCATGCACTTGCAACTACCTATTCGCTACGAGACGGGTACTAAACTCTTGACCTCCCTTAGTCAAACTGACTCTGTGCATATCTCTGACCATATTCATGAGTGGAGACGAGGATGAAGGATGATCAAGGTAATCATTCTTGACATATTATTGTTTGAATGGTTTACTAAATCACTCTTACCCCAATCGCTCGCAATGTTGCTATGGGTGGCGCGGTCACCGAGGAAGAAAAAATTGCTCGGGCTTAGTACTTAGATTTGGTTTATTCCAAATCTGGTACTTTGAATGATTTTCTTTCGAATGATGCTCGAGCTAATACTGATCCATCCAAGCCATCATCCTCATCCCATGCAGACGGTGTTATCGGTTCCAAATCGACCGCACTCTCCTCTACCTCCCCCCAAACTCAGATTTCTGAGGTGAATGCAGTTCAATCTGCCCCTTCACAACAATTCGGAGGTAATAAAAATCCAAAGAATAAATAAAAAAATACCAGTAACAATGAACAACCAAAAAATCAAGCTCAAACATCTGTTACCGAAAAGAAACCACAACGAAAACTGAACTTCTCGTGTATCATTTGTGGTGATGATCACTACACTTGATACTGTCCACATCACAATGAAGTGGCCAAAAATTTCCATGGAAATTCACAACCCGCTGTGCTTACTCAGCCTTTTCCACAACAACAATCCATGGTTTCTCAAACCCCCTCTCCTAGGGGCAGTTCTATCCATCCTCATGATGAGGCCTCAGTGAGTGCACATATTTATATGTTTAATGGGATTAATTTGAACACTCACTCTAAGACATATGACACACCAGTTAACCCAGACAAAGGAAAATAAACTAATGGTACCGGTACTTTACTAGATCCATCATCGTCCTCCGTTAGTCCTCCATTGGTTAATCCTCCATCTGGACCACTTCAGATTGAGAAACCTACGTTTGAATCTATATTACGCCCTCCTAAGAGCACTATCCGCAAAGCTACCTTTAATCCTAGTTCACGTGCCGCCCAGAACTACAACATTGTTGAAGATTTGGCTCAAGCACCATGTGTTATGCATGTGTTAGAGGTTCTACAACACTACATCAGTCAACGTAGAATGCTCTTGGCCACTATTGGTGATGTTGACCCTGATTCGTCCAACCATATCATTTTTAACCTAGACAATTATGCGTCTTGACTCTCCCACCAAATTTCTTTCCAAGTTGATGTTGTTTTTCACAATCAACAAATCCACCAAACTATTCTGGATGAGGGAGCCTCAACTTGTGTCATGTCTTTAGCGTGTTGGAAAGGTTTAAAATCACCCGCACTTAACAAATCCCCAATGATGTTACACACCTTTGATGGGCGAGTTTTTCATCCCCATGGGCTTTTACAGTCCTTACCAATCCAATTGGGTGGAAAAATTGTCTCTGTTGATGTCGAGGTGGTCAATGCTCCCCTCAATTACAACTTGTTACTTGGAAGAAGTTGGTTTTATGCTATGACTGTCGTTTCCTCGTCGGCATTTCGGTGTGTATAATTTCCTCATCAAGGAAAAATTGTCACTGTTGATCAGTTGGATTTCTGCACGATCGATGCTCATGCTTGCACTACCAACAATATTCCTTTCTTGGGAGACCACAAGATCATGTATGAAATCATTGGTGTTGGCTTACTGAAATATTCTAGCCTAATGGGTACCTTCCCTACACCACTTCCATCGACTACACATCATATTGCCACTGTCGATATGATTTCGACCGTGACTTATCAATCTTTCGAATCATCTGACCCTTGGATTGTACCGAGTCTATTGGACTTCGATGCACTAGGTGACACTGTGCCACTTAGTCGAGCCAAAACATCATACGTTTCTATCCAATCCGTTTCTCCCTTGTCGGATGACCAACATATATTGACACACGACCATTATTCGATGCCATCACAGTTAATTTCCTTGTCATCTACGATCGATTACATTTCCCCAATTTTTCCCTCGAATGAATCTATCATGGAAATGTTGAGCATTGACGAGCTACCTCAGGATGATAACCATCATCGATCCTCTTTTCTTCCTCCTTGTGAAGAAATTCGGGTAGATATACAGTCTATCTCCCCTCCTGCTGTCGATTTTCTATCATCTACCATGCCTTCAACTTCTGATGATTTGGATCCGGTAGTTGACATGGTGATTTCTTTGGTAGGGCTATTGGAGCCTGATATCCTTATCCCTGTCACGACCCTCGACATGTGGTCCTTCCAGAGTGATTTTCTTCCATCCAGTGAGGATCTCTTGGAAGCCATGACCGAGTTTTGTCCCTTGACATGGTAACCTTCCAGAGCGCTATTCTCTTGGAACCTATGATCAAGGAGAGTCCACGATCTCCCTCGCACTTGTTAACGGTTTACATCATTGATCGATAATCAAGTGGTTTCTTCCATGTTTGACATCAGGACATCTATTCACATGGTTAGATTCGTACTACATCGGGATCGATAAGAAGACCCTGGGTTGAGTCATCACTCTTATATGTACTTTGCCTAGGTTGTGAAGGAGTTTTCTTTTGAACTATGACACATATATTGTTACATAGATCCACTTTGTATTGGTCGTGGCTATGTCTTGTCATATTGTAGATCCACTGTGTATTCTTTGTGGCTATGATTAGTTCAGGTCATAGGAGTATAGATCCACAGTGCATCTTCAGTGGCTATACTTTTGGTCAATATAATTATGGATCCACAGTGTATTTTATGGCGGCCATACCTAAAAAGTCTTTATCACTCAAGCATAGGTATGCCTGCCTTGGGTTTTGAAACATGTCATAATATTTGTTTGACGGTTGTGTTAAGATTTTTCCAGTTTCTCTACGTCCATACCCTTGCTTGAAAACATCTACAAAGTACTTCAGTCATCATCGTCTTCTAACTTCATACTTTTGGGGGCAATATGTTACACATCAAAATTACTCACTTCGATAGTGTCACAAGTGTCATCATTATGAGTGTTGTAAGTGTCACATCTTGTCCGCAAGTGTCACATATTGACTATAAGTGTTGCAAGTGTCAAGAATAGTATGCTTCCATCTTGCCTATGTCATGCCCCTAATGACATCACAAAGAAACTTAAGACACCTCAAAGGATAGTTTGGAAGAAGGAAAATCACTTGGCAAGAAGTACAAGCCCTTTGCCATTGATAAAATCACATACAATTTGATTTTTGTAGAGGAGCGCTCCCCTAAGAACTGTTAGGGAGTGCTGGCACATCCTCAGCCTCTTTGGGGAGTTTTTAAGTGCCCTGTGCACCCCTTTGGGGGAGTGATACCCTCTTTTGAGAAAATTTTGGGTTTGTTGAGGTGAATTAGGGAAGAATCCCTCAAATCTTGAAGGTAGTTGGATTCGAATAGGTGGTCAAGGCATGATCCTAGGGGAGATCCTAAACTGAAGGAGAGGAATACTCAACTCATCCCAAAGATTTCTCAAGTGGTTGGGCCTCTCCAAGGTTATATAAGGAGGCCTTCTCATGGTGAAAGGAAGAAGAGAGACTAGAGTTTGATACCAAACTTATGATCCTATAAGTGGTATTGACAGAGAATGACAATTGAGAATTACATTAAACTTATGATCTCATGAGTGGGATGCTATCAAGGTAATCAGTGAAGATTGATTGATCAAAGGGGTTGGACAAGGAGAATTGGAAGAAGTTGTTGCTCCTTCATTCAAAGGATTGTAAGTACTTTTACTTGTTCTCATTAATACAATCAATGCTTGGCCTATTTCTTTCAAACTTGTACTTGTTCCATATAATTTTGTCTGCAGTAGATGGATCTATTATTGAGCTAATCTTAGTCGAGTAGGAATTACATTGTATCTTTGTTTGTTTTGCAGGACCTATCAAGGAGCTCAAGATCGAAGCTCATCCTGAACTTTGCAAGAACAAACGTCGTTCACAAGGTACATATATTTCTCCTTATCTCTCTTTCATTATATTGATTAGATCTAAAAGGAAGTCAGTGTCGATGTTAAGCACCTTCTGTCTTGGCCTTAGGAGTTTAGAGAACAAGAGGGAATCCACTTGTCCGCAGGGGGATTCACCTTCAACAAGAACAACTGACATCAACAGATCTCAACCCTGACTGCATACAATAGGAATCTAGTGATCAAATTGTGGACACATAGATCAAGGGCACTCGATAGCAAAGGATCTAGATTTATCGAGTCGTCAAAGCAGGGCATCTCCTGCACCAAGGCAAGTGGCTCACCCGGGGCCAAATTCAGCAGAAATTTCCTCATATGATTGGGGAAATCAACACAATGTAGAATAGTGCTTCCTAAGGAGGGAGGATTGATCTAGGTGGATATCAATGTCCACCCACCTTTTCCATCTGTCTCAAAACAATTTTCTAGCAATTTTGGCAATTTACTATTTTTAGCAGTTTTAACTTCTAGGGCCATTTTGAGGGCCTAAATGAAGGTTTTTCGGATCAAGCTTCTCAATAATAGCCAAAGGCATGATTGATCCCCCAAAATGAATCTCTTCGGTGATACCTTTCCAACAGGATATCATACGCCTAAAACAAAGATCGTATGCAAACGTTACGACCCCGGGAAGTTGATGTACTAACTTACCCAGACAGGGCCACATGACTTTTGGTGCTTCATCTCCCAGGGTTAGGTTTTTGGATGTCTATGGTTTTTGGAATTCTTGTTTATTGTAAAAATGCCTTCAGATCCTCATTGTAATAATATTTTGGCGAATGAGTGCAACCGTCACATCTCTTCTCAGAGATAGGCCGCCACCATTCCAACAAGCTTGTTTCTGCTGCATTTTACAGTTTCAACTTATTTACTTATTGAATAGAAAACCCGTTTTACTGTATATATGTTAGTTTGTGTTAAACAATTGTTAATAATCTGTATTCATTTCATTCTTCTCATAAAATATGGATCACCGAAGTACCACAGAGTGCAGTTTCCTTCAGGCCCAGATTGACCTGAGTTCCTTCTGACAGAAGGAATAAGACAGGTCCATAACCTTCCTGGGGAGGAAAAAGGTGTGAAATAATACACATAAAGGAAGAGGAGAAGGATACCATGCCCATAGGGGGGTGTGCAACCTAGATATGCTAAGAGAATAAAAACACCATAGAAAGAGGAGAGCGTGTGAGGCTCTCCAGTTCAGAAGAATAAATGAAAGAATAAGTTGTTCTCGTTACAAGAGAGAAACAAAGGAGGAATTCGGTATCTAAGGAAAAGAATTGTTGAAAATAATTCATGGGAACATGCAATAGAAATATCAAAGAACTCGTGGAAGAGTTATGAACTGGAGCATAAAATACTCAAAGCCCATACTGGAGTAAAAGAGGGTCACGGGTTTGGTATTTTCTAGAAAGAAACTAGTGTTGGAAGGAGAGGGCATCGAGGGACAATGTAGCTGTGAAGGGACTCTCTTGCATAGAGGAAATCTAGCTAGGAAGGCATCTGATAAACCCCATGGAGGTCCTTATCTCAGTGAGGAAGAAGGGAGACTTCTACTGCTGCCAAAGAGGTGAAGGAAAGTAACCTCCCTGATACCCCTTTCTTGATTTTGGAAAGGACACCCATAAAATTTGACCCGAGAAGAAGGTCGGGAGCTTGATGCTGAGGGAGGATTTGATAAACCTCATAGAGGCTGTGACAGAGAGAGGATCTTTGAGAATTTGCAGAAGTTTCACTAGTGATATCATAGCTTGGCACAGGGGTAGTCAGGGTGCTAAGACTGAATACCTATGATCCTATGGCTGGGTGAAAAGGTGAACACCCACAGTCAATTGGCTGGTTGCAACTTGTAATAGATATGTATTTCATATACCCTTTGCACTTGAATTGAAATGCATGATTTGAATGTGTGTATTTGTGCTATACATATACCTTCTAGATATAGGAGGATGATGGCATGATATTGTGTCAAAATGTGCCTAGTGTGAAATTGATGGTAATAATTCTTATTGTTCTTCTATAAAATACTGCATTTGAATGGTTTTAAGATGACAAGTTTGGCCTCTATGCTATTTGGAAAATCCTCAAGGGATTTTCCCAAGGATCAACTTCACAGTTCTAGATCTCTAAACGACTCTACGAGACTGATACAATTCTGTTGATCCCTCGAAAATACCTTCCCCTGTTATAGAACTTGAGTTTTGTGAATGGAAGGCCATTCCTTCAAACAAGTCGTCCAAGAGACTACGGGCTCATGCCCACGACCATGACCAAATTTTAGCTAAGAGTTAGTAGTGTAGCTTCTAGATCTTGAAAAAGTTCCATAGGACCAGGACCATGGAACCATTCGCTACACTAAAAAATGAGCTAAGTTGTTCGGACTTCGGGACTCCCGAAGCTCTAGAGCTTCAGGGTGAATGAACATTGCAATGTCCTAAATGTGCTGAAGACAACCTGTTGGACCGGTAACTTGAAGGTTCACTGACGGTCATCGATCATTTACCCGTTATCATGGGATACGTCCCCTTTGTAAACCTCAATCAACATCTCTATCATGAGGTAACGTGAGTCGTTGATCTAAGAACCCTCATGATCCTTTCTGACCATTGGATGTGAGCCATGGTCATTTGGCATTGACCCACTCTGGGAGAAAAAGGGTGTTAAATGGTTAGAACCTTCGAACGTCGAACTCATAAAGTAACGTGGACCATGGATATAAGGATCCTTTGGGACCTTTCTTGACCATTATATCGATCCTAGTGGAAGGATTTAGTAAGAAATACTACTAACCGACAACAAGAAATCATCCCTGCTTCTTGACCTGTTTGGTAGGTAATCCTTTGAGGGAATTGAAGGGTTAAGATTTGTAAGGAGCGGGAAGTCACGAAGTCCCAAAGTGGTGAAATAATGCCAATCATTAGATCATGGGGAAGAGTTCGGGAGTAATGTGAGTCGTTTATCTAAGGATCTATTGGGATCCATTCTCCACCATTCAATCAACTAATGGGAGGAAAAGGTAGGGACTTCGACGAAGTCTCACTCCTGGAAACGTAAGGCACAAAGTGTGGAGTTTCCTCGAAGGCAGAAGGTTTTCATGATGTCAGCAGTTGACGTGTCCAATGTACATAGTGGGAGTTCGACCATGTGACCAAGACAATATGTGTCATCTGGTGGCTAAGCCATGGGTCCTGCTGAATCATAGTATATGGTATAAGGTCGAAGAGATGGGTGCCACGTGTCAAGGTGGTGTCATCACCATTTATTTTCTAGGTGGCAGATGGTAGTAGGGACAGTCGTGCAGAATGCCACATACGCAAGAGGGACTTGCTCTGGGAGTTTGTGAATTCAGAACTCCAGGTGTTTGGAGTTCTAATACGCAAGATCCAAAAGGGTAGAAGGTCGAAGCCACGTGGCATGACTCCAGGGTTCGGGACTCCGAAGGATTTGCAAATAGAGAAAAGTGGTTGAAACGCCGAAGTGTTGAAGCATCAAAGTTTACCCAGTTGTAATGTCAAGATACGATAGGATGGGCCCACGTGTGTGATGGTTTTAGATTTTAACCTTGTACAATACTTACTGCAAACAAATTTTTAGTAAAAGAACAGAAAATATACAATGGAAAATACAAACATTACACAGAGAATTTTCCCCTAGAAACCCAAACTAGGAAAACCAACATATTCTATTTTCATTCATAGTCATACATTGTTTACAATACAATATACATATAGGAGCCAAGGACATCCAAAACCCTAACCTAATGACCTGGATTAGTCAACAACCCTAATTTCTTAACTGGAAATAGAAAACCATCAGCAAAGAAACCATGTGTCGAAAAACCACCTAAATATGTGACACATTTTCTGAGGCATAAAAAGTTTTCTCGGGAGCACTGCCCCTGCACCCCCCAAGGGGGTTACATAATCAACAATATATGGAATAAATTCCCATGGATCCTCTACACCAAGAGAACTTCTTAGTTCTCACATATTTTGTTAATGAATCTACAACATTCTTCAAAGTGTCCACCTTCATTAGCAATACTTTCTTTTCTTCAACCATGTCTCTCACAAAGTGATGTTGAATATCAATATGATTTGTCTTTGAATGATAAGTTGGGTTCTTTGCTAGAAAAATTTCACTCTGGTTGCCATAATCTATCCGTACAGCTTGTTGTACCAACCCAATACCTGAACACAATCTTTGTAACCATATTGCTTCCTTACTTGCATGAGTAGTTGCCATGTATTCAAATTCTGTAGTTGAAAGTGCCACTATAGCCTGTCTTTTTCTCATCCAACTTATTTCTCCTTCAAATAGGTTAAACACATACCCACTTGTAGATCTCCTACGATCCAGATCTCCAGCTGAGTCTACATCCACAAACCAATGTATATCCACCACTTTGTCCAATTCCGATCTTCCTTGGTAGCACAATCCATAGCTATCAGTGCCACGCAAATACCTGAAAACCCTTTTTACTGTTGTCCAATGCTCCTTCCTTGGTTTTGACATATACCTGCTCAAAAATCCCACTACTTGTGCAATATCCGGTCTAGTACAGACCATTGCATACATTGAACTGCCAACTGCACTCGCATATGGAACATGAGCCATGTCCTCCTCCTCTTCATGTGTCTTAGGACACTGATCCACATATAACTTTACCCCAACAGGAATAGGAACCTTGACCGATTTACATTCCTACATATTAAACCTTTGCAATATTATCTCGACATATTTTCTCTGATTTAACCAAAGTTTCCTCTTTTTCCGATCTCTTTTAATTTCCATGCCCAAAATGAAATTTGAAGCACCGATATCCTTCATGTCAAATTTAGAGGACAACTGAGTTTTCACATCATGAATAATCTCCTTGTTGTTTCCTATCGGAAACATGTCATCCAAATACAAGGCCAAATAAATCAAATGATCACCAATTAATTTAAAATACACACAGTGATCCTCTTTGCTTCTTGTGAATCCAAGTCCCAGCATATAAGTATCAAATTTTTGATACCACATCCTTGGTGATTGTTTTAAACCATACAGGGAATTTTTCAGCTTCCATACCAACTCCTTCTTTCCCTTCACAACATAACCTTCTGGTTGCTTCAAATAGATTTTTTCTTCCAGCTCCCCATGTAGGAATGTTGTCTTCACATCCATTTATTGTACTTCAAAATAAAATGTAGCAACAACAAATAACATAAATCTTATAGAGGTTAACTTGGCAACAGGAGAAAAAATCTCACCAAAATCAACTCCCTCAACCTGGGAATAACCCTTTTCTACTAACTGAGCTTTGTATTTCTCCACTTTTCTTTCTACATTCAACTTCTTTTTAAATACCCATTTTCTGCCAATGGGATTTCTTCCAGTTGACAACTCCACTAGATCCCAAGCCTCATTCTTATCCAAATATGCCATTTCTTCGTCCATGGCCCTTTTCCATAGATTTCAATCCTCTGAATCCACTACCTCCCGACAGTTCTAGGATCATCATGAGTAATAGACAAAGAAAAATTTGAATGGAAATCATATGGAGTATACCTTTCCAGTAGCCTTCTTTCTCAAACCGATCTCCTCAATAATGGAGTATGAGGATCTTCTTCTTCTGATTCCTATTCTTCTGTAGAGTCTAAATCATCATCCTTTAAATCAAACTCTAGTTTCTCTGGTTCTTCCTTACTTGGTAGGACTTCATGTTTAACAACATCCTTCATTTCTCTAAATACCACATCTCGGCTATACACCACCTTCTTAGTTTCTGGGTTCCAAATATTATAACCTTTGAGACCATCTTTATATGGAATAAAGATACACTTTTCGGCCTTCTTATCTAGCTTACTCCTGTTTTCCTTTGGAATATGAACATATGCATCACAACCAAATACCTTGAGATGTGTGAGAGAAGTTTCCTTACTAGTTCATACCTCTTGTGGAGTCTTTTCATCCAACGTTGATGAGGGTGATCTGTTGACCAGGTAACACGTAGTACCCACTTCCTCTGCCTAGAATTATTGCCCAAGCCCGACACCACTGAACACGCACCTTGATTTTTCCATCAACATCTTGTTCATCCTTTCTGAAACTCCATTCTTTTGAGGTGTATATGGAGTATTCTTCTGCCTTGCTATACCACACTTCTTACATAGTTCTTCAAATTAATTCCCACATAACTCTCCGCCATTATCTATCTTGAACACCTTAATTCTTTTCTCTATTTGATTCTCAACAAGAGCCTTAAACTCTTTAAACCTATCAAATACTTCATAATTCTTACTGAGGAAATATATCCAAGTATTCCTCAAGAATTCATCTATAAATGAGACATAGTACACAAATTTTCCCAATGATGGGACCGACATAGGTCCAAAAACATCACTGTGAACTAGCTGTAAAATTCCTTCTCCCTCTTTGCACCAGAGGGGAATCTTACCCAATTCTACTTTCCATATAGACAATGTTCACAAAAATTAAAATCCAGAGAGAAGTTAGACATAACTTCAACTATACCTTTACTGTGTAGTAGTCGAAGACCCTTCTCTCCGATATGCCCCAATATTTGATGCCACAACATAACATTTTCTCCAGAGACTATAAGAGTTCTTTCTTCTTCAACTCCAATATCAGGAACAATGGAAATATTACACCCATCACTAATAGTGCCACTTGCAGCTTATACAGAGTTCCAAACTGAACTCCCTTCAACAACACCATTGCTCCTCGAACCATCTTGCAGGTTTCCTTTTCAAATATCGTTTTTACCCCTGCATCATCCATTTTTCTTACATAACTCAAATTTCTAGCTAAACCTGGGATGTGCAGAACACCAGGCAATGTTCTAATCCTTCCATCTATGAGCTTCAACTTGACTTTTCCTCGTCCTATGATTTTGGTTGTCGAATCATCACCTAAGAAAACATTACCTCCATCATACCTTTCATATTCACAGAACCACTCCCTATGGGGAGTCATATGAAAGGATGCACCGGATTCAACCAACCATGCCTCATGATCTACATGTGTGCTTGAAGAAGCCAAGTACAGATCCCTTCCTTCCTTGGAGGTATTTTCTTATGTAGAAGGAGATTCCTCAGTTCCCTTCTTTTTCTCAACTTTCGATCTACACTGCTTCTTGTAGTGCCCTTCTTTTCCACATCTCCAACATACCTTTAAAAAATTTCCAGGAGATTTAGATCTACCCTTAGATTTAGATCTCCCACTTGAGAACTTAGATATATTTCTTTCCTAGGAACTTCCTCTTGCAAATAATGTGTCTGTGCTCTGTCCTTCCATATTCTTCCATCCCATCTCCTCCGACAACAAGGATGAGACCACTTCATCAAAATTCAAGGAAGTTGTATTACTACCTATGGCCACAACCAAACTATCCCATGAGTCTGGTAAAGAACATAGTAAAATAATACATTTATATTCATCTGAAATTTTAATCTCAACAGATACTAACTGACTTACCACAGTATTGTAGGCATTCAAATGCTCTGTCACCGAGTCTCCGTCTCTCATCCTCGGGTTATACAACTTCTTTCTCAGGAATAGTTTATTTACTAGGGACTTAGACTGATACAACTTCCACAACTTTTCCCATAAATCCTTGGATGTAACTTCCTCTGACACATTTAGTAATACTAAATTAGAGAGATAGAGTCATATTGTGCTCTTTGCCTACTGATCCAACTTTTTTCAGTCATCTGTTGAAGTTCCTGTAGGTGTAGTACCTGGATCTACCATGATCCACTGATCTTTGTCCACCAATAGATCTTCCATCTTGAGCTTCCACAACTCAAAACTTTTCCCATTAAACTTCTCGATCTCCATCTTCGAATTGCTTGCCATTTATTTTCACTTGAAAAATCAATACCACAGATCTCCCACTATAACAAGGCTTATCACAGTCTCGAGCCAATCCCTTGACCACAAAGGAGTCCCCCTGAAGCCAACAGAGCTCTGATACCAAATGTAGATTTTAACCTTGTACAATATTTACTGCAAATAGATTGTTAGTAAAAGAACATAAAATATACAATGGCAAATACAAAAATTACACAGAGATTTTTCCCCTGGAAACCCAAACCAGGAAAACCATCATATTCTATATTCATTCATAGTGATACATTGTTTACAATAAAATATAAATATAGGAGCCAACGACATCCAAAACCTTAACCCAATGACCTGGATTAGTCAACAACCCTAATTCCTTAACCTGAAATAGAAAACCATCGACAAAGAAACCATGTGCTGAAAAACCACCTAAATATGTGACACGTTTTCTGAGGCATAATTTTTTTTCTCGGTGGCACTGCACCCCCCTACACGCCTGATGCAACACTCAAACACTACTACTTGTGAAAAGAATATAACACATACCCAACAATGGTGATGTGGAGTGTCTGTATAGCTCCACGTGGAATCATGGGATTGGACACATATTAGGTGTGGGACCCCACCTCTCTAGTCAAGTCCAAGCAATGTGTTAAGTGAAGGTAAATCTCAATTGTTAGATCCAAAGGTGGAAAAAAATCCACCATAGATTCTGGAGTAGAGAGAGGCTCTGGGACTTTGGGTCTTTGGGAAGCTTTAGTGTAATACAAAAGAGAATGGAGAGGCTAAAGTCTGGAGGACTAGGTTCTAGTGTCAGTCGCATGGTAAGGTAAAAGGGAAAACAAGAAGCACTGAGGTTATGGAAGTGAATAAGCCCACGACGAATCAACAGAGACTTGCCCTTGTAAATCCTTCTTCTATGGCCACATCATTTCCAAAGGACGATGATCATTGCCATGATAGTGCCATGTTGGATGGTATGAGGAAAGTGAAGCCATGTGAATGCCATGCGGAAAAGGGAGTGGCCATTGGCCAATGACACCCTAAAACTTCAGAAGGCCATAACTCTCAACCAAGAACTCAGTTTTGGACGAGTTTATAGTTATTGGAAAGCTCTCAGAGAGAAGAAGGAAATGGTTCACTTATCTGAGGGATTCAGAAAGATATAGAACCGAGGAAAAATTTATACGCCATCCCTTAAAAAGGTACTTAGGGGTCAGGTGTGTTACAAATTTTCAAAACATTTATAATAAAACTAAATTCTATAGAGATGGAAAATGTTTGGAGATTATTCTTGATCTTGAGGGGGTTCAAGAAATCACCTTTGAAAAGGGCTTAGATAGGGCATCGAATAACCAAGTAGAGACCTTATCTCTTTTCCAGGGGTTGGAGCTCCTTGATGCAAGTCATATCATAATCCTAATTGTTATTGGGGATTCACCATTAGTTATCAAATTGATGCACGTATCTTCCTCTCTGAGCAATGGAAAAATCACAAGAGTTATTAGGTGAATACAAAATGAAGTTAGTAGGTTTTAAAATGTCGAATATAACCATATCTTAAGGGAGCTTAACAAATAGGTGGATCATTTGGCCAACATGTTCTCTCATTTGGATTGTGGAGTCCTAAGAACTAAAAGAGGGGTTACATCTTTCCCCATACATTAGTCTTTCAAATCATAGTTATGGATATGATTTTCCTGAAAGCCAAATGGCATGGCCATTTAAATATTGGATCTCGTCATTCAAGAAGAATCACCCCAACAATACCTTCACACACTCAACGTTTAATGTTGAATTAGGATAACCGATTGTTCTAGAATGATAGTAGGGGAGACTTTGTGGTTTCTTTCTCTATTATGATCTAGCTTGAATTGAGATTTTTCTTTCCTCTGATATTGAGACAATGTATGGTACTTTATTGTGGGATCCTAGTTCTCTCGAAGGCCCCACTTGGTGGCTTGGTGGTTGTAATATACCTTGAGTATATTACAATTCAATTAATTATTAATTAAATCATTAATGTAATAATTATTACTTTTAATGTAAAGTCACGTTTTTTTAGACAAAAAGATGCGATTCTACTCATGTACATGTATATATACACATTGTTGTACATTTGAATACGCAACAAATAATAAATTTATTAAATATTCAATATATATTTTATATATACCAAGTATTAATATTCCAGTTGGTACCAGAGCAGTTCATCCCCATGACCTCCAAACCCTCGCAGAAACTTCTCCAACTCCCCTCGTTGTCTAATTTCACTAGTCATATTCTTGTTCTCTCCTTGTTGTCATGCACTCCCTCTATGGTCACAATTTCTCCCATATCCATCTACCCACGCCCCCCCTTTGGTGTATCATTCTCCCTTCCTTCTCTTTGTCTGTGCTCGTCTCATCATCCCTCATCCTTGCGACCAACCCCATTCTTCATTTCTTAAAACCCCGTCCATTGGCATACCTTTCCATTCAAACCTCATCTCACCACCATGCATTCGACTTCCATTCTGCATTCTGCCACTCATTCTCCCCCATTCCTCTCCACAATACCCACTTTCCATTCACCCTTACCTCCCTCAACCATACCCACTCTCCATTCTCCCGTACCTCCCACAACCCTACTCCATTCACCCTCCTCATTCACCCTTACCTCCCTCAACCATACCCACTTTCCATTCGCTCTCACCTCCCTCAACCTTACCCATTCACCCCCATTCACCAACTCACCCATTTTCATCATATATATATTTAATATTAAAATATTAAAGATATATTAAATGTTAAATACTATAAATATTTAATACATATTCTCTCTATTACCCTCAAAGTGTGCCTTCATTTCTTCTTTCATTAATGAATAACTTGGGTCTTCTTACTGACGAGCAACATGAGGAGACCCAAGAGAAAGCCCGGAGAACCAGAGAAAAATATGGGAGGATCATAGGACAACTCTTCTTCCACACTGGAGCTAAGAGAAAACCTCAAAGAGTTTTTCACAGGCCTTATAAATCAAGTAATTACTTCGTAAGATGCCAAAATTGGAAAACTAAACAAAGAACTAGAGGAATGCAACAAAAACTACCATGACATGATATTAGAGCTCGGATCAATCGCAAACGAGAGTAGAATCCCAGGTAACTCAACTTCGTAGTGGGGTCCTCACCAATCACATTCCTCGCCTAACATGGGTAAATCTAATAATGGCATGCCCAAGGTGAAGATTATTATTCCATAATTTGATGGATCAGATGCAATATGGGTAAATAAATTTGAGCAATACTTCAACTATTACGAGATTTCTGATGATGAAGAAAAATTAATGTCGCATCTATACATCAGGACAAGGATGAAAGTAGCAAAAGCCATACCGATGAAAATCGCCACCAGAAAAGAACATTGAATCCCTGTATTAGAGGCGAGAAACCTATAAGCCGACCATCCAATGGGATATCTCTCATGTTTAAAGGTCATTCTCACTCCTAGGACACTTTCTACTGTGATTTCCATCAAATGACGGGAACAAACATAAACCGAGTCAATGTAAAGTTTGAAGAAGATAATGATATTAAACTTGTTGGAAAAAACTCCATAGGAACGTTGTTGGACCAATATGACGACGATGAAAGAGAGGGTGAGATCCCTACCATTTGATGGTTAAAGAAACATGACTGGAATTTTGAAGAAGATAACCATTTGGTGTCAAATGTGAGTGTTAATACAATGTTTTTATTTCTCCAGTTCCAACCTTAGGAAGTAGAGAGTTTATCAGAGAATATTGGTATATGTGAATTAGATGATCGATGGTCTGGGAAGAACATTGATCGTTTCATATTCAATACTCAAATCAAAGACTATCTCACAACATTTACATTTCTAGATAATATTATTGTCGTTTGATGTATACAATATTATCGCCAATGCAACCAAGGAATAAATTATTCCAATCAAATGATATGGAATTCCAGTTTTACATGGCATCAGATCAATCAACATTTAGAGGATTGTAATTATAACGTCGATTTCATATATGAAATGATCGATAGTGGCATGAGAAACTTTGGAGGGAAAAAGAGTAATTAGTAGTCCCATGAAGGAGAAAGAGGTACCCAATAATCTTCATGTAGAAGTAAATGAGATGCCAGTAGTTACATTTTGCAAAGAAAGTGAAAAAGAAGATGGAGTGATGTGCCCTATGTGTCAAGAAATGTTTTCCACTGAACAACATGTAAAACAGTTTCCATGCAAACACCTTTATCATTCAAAGTGCACTCTCAAATGGTTTCTTCATAGAAATTCATGTACAATGTGAAGATATGAGAAAAAGGACTTTGTTATCCCCGTTGGAATCCTCACCGTCCATTCTATGGAAAATACATGACATGCTATAGTTACCGATGAAATTGCTACTCGAATTTTTCAGATATCTACATACACTTTCAAAAATATTGCGGAATTGATTGCATTCCAGGAGGGTAGACAAATAGTTATGAATATGGATGTTATGGAAACCTACCACACAGGCTGCTGAGGAAAAAACCAGTACGTATTTTTTCACGATGTCATGGGAGGTGTACTATGTCCAAATGCTACTTACCTGAATCTTCAAGCATAAAATACCCTGCTCCTTCGTGTACAACAACATGAAATATGAAATTTTAAGGATGTGCAAGATATTTAGTAGAACACCTAATACTTGGAAACAATTGTGAATATATTAAAAAAAAACTTTGTAATTAGTGAAGAAACACCACTAGTTAGATGATAGAAGATTCAGAAGATTCGTCTTTACCTATGCTTCGAGGACATTAAAGCTTTGTTAGAAAAATAGGATCATGAAGAAATAACATAAAAACAAATGCGGAAATAAAACACAGAAGATACACAATACAATAGAGACATAGATATACGTGGTTCACCCAGTGTGGGCTACGTCCACTAGAGAAATTGTCAGGTCCTTCCTTTTTATTATCCAACAAATGAAGGGATCTAACCTACAACACACTCGTTGTAACTTCCTCTTATTTATCTCACAGTCTCATCTCTCAGAATACAATATTCACAAAATGATGCATATCCGCAATACATTTCCCTCATAAAAGAGGGTTTCCTTCTAGGGAAAAAACCCTTAACATAACTTCTACCGTCATATATGTGACCTTATAATGAACGGTCCAGATATACT
Organism: Picea engelmannii; assembly: GCA_009831015.1. Lineage (NCBI taxonomy): Eukaryota > Viridiplantae > Streptophyta > Pinopsida > Pinales > Pinaceae > Picea > Picea engelmannii. The sequence goes on along the minus strand of ML778538.1, from coordinate 339,371 downwards.
ATGAAATTAAAATATACATTTACAAGGCAATTTTTCTTTTGGGGGCTTCGCCCCTGAACCCCCGTTGTGGGCTCACTTTCCCCATGACCCCCTAGCTGGGAGGATGAGCCCCCCAGACCTCGCATGGGGGAAACCCCCCCTATAAACCCCCACGTGGAGGGGTGTACAATATTCCAGGGTGTACATTATTCATTGGGTATAAACACAACTGAAAACAAATACCTATGAAACAAGAAGATAAGCATGCTCCACAACCAACAATGCCCCACTTGGAGACTGATCAAAATAACTCCATTTTTGTTCTACCTACTAGAATATACTCCACCTTGGACCTAGAAAATTTCTCATCTTCACCTTCATGCTTGAAGACCAACTGAAACTGAACAATAACTCAATTTATCCTTAGTAACTCCCTTTGTTAACATGTCTGCAACATTCTGGCTAGTGTGTATCTTTTCCAACTTCAAATGTCCATCTTCCAAGACGATGTCCAACCACAGTAAGAGTGGGGCGGGGGGTGAATTAGTGTGTGGGATTTTACAACTTTTTCTCACTTCAAGTTAGAAACCATTTCAAAACATAATATTACACATCATCATTGTAAGATTGCATGTAACCATTCACCAATGACATCCATCAATAATAAAGAGCAATCAATCCATAAGCACAATTAATATAAGAGACACCATATTTATGTGTAATATTTTACATGTGACTACAATCACAGGGGTTTTATCAGAACCAACTAAAGTAAGGAGCACCAAATCCAAGGAGAGCACCAACTCTCAAGCAAGACTCGGCTTGCTGCAAGACTCAACTTGTCAATAAAATGAAATCTATCCAACTAGATTTGATATAGTAGTACAACAAAAAAAAATACAAGTCAACCAGTTATAGAATCTACTCCAGCTCATAATCAGAGATCTACAACAAATGCTCATCACAAGAATCTTCCCATACAATCAACCAAACACTTCATCAACCCCCCTTCATTCACGATGCCATGCAATCAAAAAGTTACCTCAACTTGTAAGATTCACCACAAGATCAACATTTTGTTTCCGATTTTAAAATTTCTATATGAAGTACTCTTGCATGTATTGTCACACCTCTGCAAATTTCACAGTCTACAAAGCGACATAAAATAAGTTATAGCATAAATACCAAGTTGACTTGTTTGAAACATATTTTCAGTATTATTTAGGAACCCTAACTTCCACGGAGAATATATCCTAAAATATTCTGACTCAATGGATGAAATTTTAACCATATATACTATGATCTATTTTTTCCATCTCCTCCAAATTTCATGGTCCGAAACCTCCCAGAACCGAAGTTATAGAAAATATGTCAGACCCTCTGGAATTCTTACCTATTCTAGAGAGCTCACTTGTACGACATGCCCCACATAGAATATTTTATTTATGGATCTGAAAATGGCACAAAACATACTACATACTGTAATATAACCAATACATTTGGTCTTATTGAATTTGGATCTGGTATGAAGAATTTATGACGTTTTTACCCGAAACACCTATTTTAGACTAGTTTTAGGACTAGCCACAAACCCTATTTTCCACGGAGTGTAACTCCCAAAATACAATGACCCACAAGATGAAATTTTTAACCCATTTACTTGGATAGGTGGTCTCAACATCCTCCATATTTTTCTATCCGAGTCATTCTATAAAGAAATTTATTGCAAAAAATGGTGAAATGACCTGTAAATAACATACCTTAGAAAGCATCATCAACATACCTTATCATCCCTTGAATTTAGTCCTTCCTTACTTCACCTTCCCTCTAAAATTCACCTTATATCTCCTTTGGTTACCTCATTCACTTGTAGATATTCAATATGCTCAAATGGATACAAATGGGACATTGTTTCTCTCTCATTTGTACTCTCCAAGTAGCTTCTTCTAGAAGTATCCACTTAACCACTTTGTCCACTTAGCCAACTTTGTCCACTTAGCCACTTTGTCCACTTAACCACTTTATCCACAAATAGTAAACTCTCAAATTCTAGTTGTAACTAACTTATTTTTAATTGTTTTCTTATTGCAACCACTTAACCCATGACTAACCACTTTGACTGGTCAACTTCTTCTAGGATATTCTAGAATAATTTGACTTATTTGACCTTCTAGGATCTTCTAGATAACTCATAAGGGTTCTCCAACTTCACATGGCCATAACTCTCTAACCGTGAGGAGTTATGTGTTGTTCCACATATCACCAGAGATGGCATGATATGTACTATCCATCTAGAATAGTCTTACCTATAAATTCATTGATATTCATTACATTATTCCTTAATCAAACTTGGGTTCCCTAACCACATTTTTGGGCTACCTAACCATTTGGACTTCACAAAGCGTCTTCCCATGAGGGATTTCACCATAAGGGAACCTCTTTGAGAACTTTATCCAAGAGCGTCTTCACATGAGGGATTTCACCATAAGGGGACCACTTTGGAGTTTATAAATTAGGTTATTGCTATCAACCATGACAAGACAATAATGGACAACCTTTACATCATCTCGTCTATACATCAATCCATGACAATACATCACTATGAAACCACTTGACATGTTTGACTTCAATTACATCTATGACAACATAGGCCATCAATCAATACATCAATGATACTATGAAAAGACATTAACTCTTTGACATCAATCATTTGACATCAATGACGACATAATGCAACAATCTCCCCCTTTGGCATTGATGGAAATACCAACATTGATGTCAAAACCAATCATTGATGGCAACATGTAGACATGGAATTTCTCTTCATCAATAGTCATCTGAATCACATCAGTGTGACTATCTCTCCCCCTTTGACATTAATGGAAAAGGGTAGTTCTCTCCTTGGGGCTTCTCCCCATGCATGAACTCTCCTTAGGGTTGCTCCCCTTGTGTAGATTCCTTTGATATTCCTTTGAATAATCTCTCCCCTTTTGAACAAGGGACATCACTTTGATGTAATGTTGAAGACATATCACTCATGCTCCCCCTGTGACCATCGTTCCCCTTGGAAACATGCCTCTATGCTCTATTTCCAAGCATCTATCTCTCCATCCTGCATCTGATGAATCTCTCCTCCTGGAATCATGGGAATAAGAATGACTCCCTCTGTGGGTATGTCTCCCCCTATCTTCTCTGCAATATGAATAATATGCTACCACTACAATCTGCTTCTGCTCAACCGGAACATAGATCAATTTCTCAAGAATGATCTTCTCTTCCTACGACAATCCTTGGACCTTTCCATGCATCAAACTCATGCTATACTATACACCATGAAGAAAAACATATGTCAACAATGAATAGAGAATCATGAACAAAACATCGACCATGTACATCATGTGCCATATTGTGTTCCAACCATGCACAACACCCATGTACATCAATACCATACAATATACCATAAGATATCATCAATGGAGTGTATTAACCATATGCCAAGAACATGTGCCAACTGTGTACCAACCATATGCCTCTACTAACATTCCAACCATGTGCCTCAAACAAGTGTCATATCACTCATGATATGCCTCTACCATGAGCCAGGTGTCACAACCATGTATCTCAACCATCAATATCAACCAACAATCATAACAAGTGTATCGACTATATCATCCCATACATCATGTACCAAAGCAAGTGCATCAACCATGCACTAAACCTCAACAAGATGAACTTCAATCAAGATGTGTTTCCATATATGTATGCCATATCAACCATAAACCATGTGCCAATCATATTGCTAGCAAGTGCCTCTAACAATGTACCAAATATGTACCAATCACACATCAACTATAGATCAAGCTATGACTCATCAATGATGTACAACATAACCACCTCATCAACTCATCAACTACATCTCCCAATATGTAGCTCAACCACATGCCAAATGCATGCACCAAGACATCCAACAAATATGCCTCTAACAATACATCATAAGATATATCAATGGATCTCACATATGTACAATCCATGTACCATGAAACATATTCCTCAAAAACCATTCACTACAACAAGTAATAAGAAACCAATAGTACCTCTAAACATGTACTAAGAGAATCCCTCAATAGATCAATGATATGACTCTAGATAACATCACATCAACATGAATTGTCCCATAAAAAACATGCCATGTCATCACTGACATAACCAACATTATTTCTCAATAATAAATGTCCCAATCCACACTCTAGGGTTAGTACCATGCATCCAAGATAGACTTTCAACACTCAACCATATGTCATCACCATACATACATCAAATAAACATGCCAACATATAATCATGAAAACCTGCAATAAACCATGTCAGATCTTGCAAAATGAAGTTATACCATCAAATCATGTTGCAACTCATAGCCTTCTTTTCCAAGGATTTTACCACAGGTAGGCGGTGTTGGACACACCTACCACACTTAGAGGGGGGGGTGAATGAGTGTGGGGATATTTTTCCCAAAACTTCCCTATTACAAAAAACTCATTAGTTAGCATTCGACATTTACTCATTACTCATTGTTGTCATTAATAATCAGTTAGATGTGAATACATATCAACAACATATATTAGCAATATATCATCAACAAATCATCTCCACAAGGAACACAAGATGTACGTACAATTTTTCTTTTTATTATCGACTTCAATCCGAGGGTTTTTCAGCAACAAATAAATAGAGTACAACTCTACCAGAGCACCATATCTATATTCAAGACTCATCTTACATTCTTAGCACCAACTAAGATGAGGCAACAATCCTCAACAGATATCAATCTGTACCATAAACAAGAGCATCAACCATGCACCAACTTGTGCCAAACAACCTGTAATCAACTTGTACCATAAACACGTGCATCCAACCATGTACCAAGTATATACCAATCATGTGTCAACTACTCATCAATATGTACCAACATCATCAACTATACACCTCATGTATGTGCCAACTCATTAACTGCTTGTCTCAACCATGACTAGTTTTGGATTAGTCAACAAACCTAACTTGAAATAATCATAACTGTGTACCTGTAATGAATAAAGATATAAAAATGATACACAATGTTCTTCAGTGTGTTTTATGCAATTCCTCGAAGTGGCACTACTTGTAACCTCTCAGAAAAGGAGGTATAGCAAAAATGGCATACATTGTTGAATTCTGGATTATTCTAGAGAGCAACCTTGTAGAGTGTGCCCCGCACAGAATATTTGTTGAATTGATATGAAACTATTACACAGAATACTATGGACTGTAATCTAACCAACACAATTGGTATCATTTAATTTGGATCTGTTATGAATAAGTTATGGCATTTTTACCCGAAACACCTGTTTTAGACTAGTTTCAAGACTAGCCACAAACCCTATTTTCCATGGAGTGTATCTCCAAAAATACAACGACCCACAAAATGAATTTTTAACCAAAGATATTTGGATATGTTTTCTCACTTGCATAGCAATTTTAGGATCTGAATCATTATATAAAAAATTTATAGCGAAAATGGTGAGATGATCTGTAAATAACATACCTTAGAAAGCACCATCAAAAGAATTTATCCTTCCTTGAATTTTGGCCTTCTTTTCTTCACTTTCCTCAGAATTTCGGCTTAGATATCCTTGGTTACCCCAGTCACCTATAGATATTCAATATGCTCAAGTGTTCCACACCAAAAATGCTCAAGAAGCTCTCACAAGAAGCTCTCCATCAATACTCCAAAAGATATTCTCACAAGAAGCTCTCCATTGATCCACAAAAAGGATGATCTACAA
>ML778538.1:283806-327301 GCA_009831015.1 Picea engelmannii | reverse complement strand
TATTATTTAAATAATCCACCTTGACTTTGTCACTTTACTTTATCATTTAAATAATGATTTCTTCTTTTAGGTCACTTTGATTTCTTTGACCTTGGGGGCTTCAAGCCTTCATGTGGGGGTCCTTCATCTTCGTAAGGCCATAAATCTCAAACCATGAGGATCTATGTGACATTCCACATACCACCAGAAATGGCATGACAAGCACTATCCATCTAGGAGAGTTTCACCAACAATTTCCTTGATCTTCATCTCATTATTCCACATACAAGCATGGGTCCTCCAACCATTCTTCTAGGATAACTTAATCCGCAAAGCATCTTCCCGTGAGGGATTTCACCATAAGGGGACCACTTTGGAGTTCATATGTTTGTGCACCTTATCAATCATGATAAGACAATAAGGAGTCATCTATACATTTTTCCAACAATGCATCATATACCAATGAAACCACATCGATCCATCTTCATCATGTATCAATGACAACTCATTGATCCATCTTCATCTATGCATTCTCATCAAGGACAATATATATTATATTACATCAATCATTAATCAATCAATCCTTTGACATCAATCAATCACTTGACATCAATCAATCAAACCATTGGCATCAATGACAACATGATCCAACACGTGGCCTATTCTACAAACAAGTTGTGTATGTATGCGACCTTTCTATAGGTCACCTTGCATATGTATGCGACTTCTCCCACACGATCCAGTGTATGCTTAAGAAAAAATCAAGCTTGAGCTTACCTGATGACTGCCACTCTGTTATGGTTGTTCAGTCTTCTTCATCCACTTCTGAAGGTGTCCCAACTTCTTAGAAATTGAGCTATGAGCTTCCATATTTTCAAAATTGTATTCCTTCCTAGCTTCATGTGTTCTTCTTTTCATGCTATATGAAGCACTCCTCATGGACCATCTTCTTGGGTTCCAACAATCCTGGGATTTGTGGCCAAACCCACTACAACTGTAGCATCTCATGGTGTGACAATGAGCAACAATGTGTCCCACTTGATTACATCTCCAACACCTTAGGGTGTTATGAAACCTTCCATTATCTTTCCTTTCATAATGTATGCAATCCAAAGCTTTGTGACCATATTCATTACATGAGTAGAAGTGACCATGAAAAACATTTTCATACCTTTTCTTTGGTGTCCATATTGAAGGTGTCTCTCTTCTGAATTTGCTTTGAGGTGTAAAGATGGCTTCTTGATGTCTTCCTTGCTTTGTTATTTTGAAAGTTTAATTTATTTGTGTAGATGGTTTACTTGCAACATTATTTCCACCTTTTTAGAATGAAGGACTTACCTCATGCTTCTTAGAAGTGCTAGCTTCAAGATGTATAGATTCCTTGTTGTATCCAAGACCTGATTTATCATTTGGATATCTTTGGCTATCTAGGATACCATCCAATATTGTTGAGTTGTTAATGAACTTTATGTGAGTGTTTGACTTCTCTACTTTCTTTCTAATATCAACAACTTCATCTTCCAACTTATGGCATGCCTCTTCCTTTTCATTTACTTGATTCTTCAATAGCTCCTCTATTCTTTTGGCTTCTTCAATTTTGGTCTTAAGATTGACATTATCTTCAAGAATTTTTCTAATCTCATCATCTACCTTCTTCTTTTATTCTATTTCATTCTTTAGTCTTTTGATCTCTTCTTCTTTTTCTTCTAATTGAGTCTTTTTACTTTCTTCTTGTTCTTTGAGCATTTTCTTTAGTGCCATGGCATATCTTGGGTACTTTTCTAGGAATTCCTTGGTGTATTTTTCAAGATACTCAAAAGCAATTGAGTAATGTCCTAATTCACTTCTAACATCATCTAACTCACATAAAAATTTATCTTTAAGCTTCAACAAATCTTCCTCCTCATCTATAGGATAACTGCCATCTGATTCTACATAAACTACTTCTAGATTTTCTTCTGCACTTGTAGAGAAACATTCAACATCATCACACTTAGAATTATTGCAATCATAGGATTTTGGAGATTCTTTACCCTCATTGTTCTTGATGGAGTTGTCTTCAATGTCTTCCTTTTTTCCTTGATATGTATTCTCTAGCTTCATCCATATATCCTTGGTGGAAGTACATTGTCCCATGCTTTCTTTGACAGAACTTGAGAGTCCATTGAAAATGGTCTTGAGAGCTAATGCATCATTATTCTTTTCTTCCTTTTGAACTGCAAACTTTGACTTACTCTTCAAGGGTACTGATCCACCAATAGTTTCTTTCCAAACACCCTCTCCTTTTTCTTTCAAATACCCTTTCATTTCTAATCTCCATGCTGAATATTTTGTCTCATCAAAGATTGGAAATTCATCATCCATTTGTGTGTCCATGGATCTTCTCCAAGCTTGTTAATGCTTATAGTGAAGGTCTTCTCTGATACCAATTTTTTGACACACCAACCACACTAAGAGAGGGGGGGGTGAATTAGTGTGTGGGAGTTTACAACTTTTCTCACTTCAAGTCAACAACCATTTCAAAACATAATATTACACATCATCATTGTAAGATTGCATGTAACCATTCACCAATGACATCCATCAATAATAAAGAAAAATCAATCTATAAGAACAATGAACACAAGAGACACCATATGTATGTGTAATATTTTGTATTATGTTTTACATATGACTACAATCACGGGGGTTTTATTAGCACCAAATCCAATGAGAGCACCAACTCTCAAGCAAGACTCGACTTGTCGATAGAATGCAATCTATACAACTAGAATTGATATAGTAGTACACAAAACACAAATACAAGTCATCCAGTTATAGAATCTGCTCCATCTCATAATCAAATATCTACAAAAAATTATCATCACAAGAATATTACCACACAATCAACCAAACACTTCATCGACCTCCCTTCATTCATGATGCCATGTAATCAACAAGTTACCTCAACTTGTAAGATTCACCGCAAGGTCAAATTTATGTTTCTGTTTCTGAAATTTATTTATGAGGTACTCCTACATGTATTGTCATACCTCTAAAAATTTCATAGTATACAAAGCCACAACAAATTATTTATAGCAGAAATACCAAGCTTACTTGTTTAAAACATATTTTCAGGATTATTCAGGAACCCTAACGTCCAAAGAGAATATCTCCTAAAATATTCGAATTCAATGGATGGAATTTTAACCATATATATACTATGATCACTTTTGTCTATCTGCTCCAAATTTCATGGTCTAAAACTTCCGAGGACCGAAGTTATAGTAGATATGGCATACCCTCCTAAATTATGTCCTATTCTAGAGAGGTCACTTGTACGAAATTCCCCGCATGTAATATTTGTTGTATGGATCTACAAATGGTACAAAAAATACTACAGACTATAATATAACCAATACATTTGGTGTTACAAAGGTTTTATCTGGTATGAAGAAGTTATGACATTTTTACCTGAAACACCTGTTTTAGACTAGTTTCAAAACTAGCCACAAACCCTATTTTCCACGGAGTGTAACTCCCAAAATACAATGACCCACAAGCTGAAATTTGTATCATAGTTATTTGGATATTTTATCTCAACATCCTCCATATTTTTATATCTGAGTCATTCTAGAAAGATAGTTATTGCAAAAATGGTGAAATTATCTGTAAATAACATACCTTAGAAAGCATCATCAAAAGACCTTATACTCCCTTGAATTTCGGCCTTCCTTACTTCACATTACCTATGAAAGTTTCCTTAGATCTCTTTTGGTTACCTCATTCACTTGTAGATATTCAATATGCTCAAATGGATACTAATGGGAGACCCTTTCTCTCTTATTTATACTCTCCAATTAGCTTCCTCTGGAAGTATCCACTTAACCACTTTGTCCACTTAGCCACTTTTTCCACTTAACCAACTTTGTCCACTTAGAAACTTTGTCCACTTAGCCCCTTTGTCCACTTAACCACTTTATCCACAAATAGTAAACTCTCTAATTCTAGTTGAAACTAATTTATTTTTTATTTTTTTCTTGTTGCAACCACTTAACCCATGACTAACCACTTTGACTGGTCAACTTCTTCTAGGATCTTCTAGAATAATTTGACTTCTTTGATCTTCTAGGATATTCTAGATAACTCATAAGGGTTCTCCGAATTCACATGACCATAAATCTCTAACCGCGAGGAGTTATGTGGTGTTCCACATATCACTAGAGATGGCATGACATGTACTATCCCTATAGAATAATCTTACCTATAAATTCACTGATATTCATTACATTATTCCTTAATCAAACTTGGGTTCCCTAACCACACTATTGGGGTACCTAACCATTGGACTTCACAAAGCATCTTCCCATGATGGATTTCACCATAAAGGGACCACTTTGAGAACTTTATCCAAGAGTGTATTCCCGTGAGGGATTTCACCATAAAGTGATCACTTTGGAGTTTATCCATTTGGTTATTCCTATCAACCATGAAAAGACAATAATGACCAACCTTTACATCATCCCATCTATATATCAATCCATGACAATACATCTCTATGACACCACTTGACATCTTTGACATCAATTACATATATGACAACATAGGCCATTGATCAATATATCAATGCTACTATGACAAGACATCAACTCTTTGATATCAATCATTTGACATCAATGACAACAAAATGCAACATATGGATCGTATGAAATGGTACCTGAGTTGTATATGCTTATTCTTCGAATGGAAGGCTAAGTTCTTTTCAAGATGAACGACACTCTCGTTGTCACAATACAACCTGCTATTCTCTTGTTTCTTTCCCAATTCCTCCATAAACCTCTGTAACCAAATCATCTATTTACTAGCCTCTGTAGTAGCAACATATCCTTCCTCTGTTGTTGAAAGTGAAACAACCTTTTGTAGTTTCGAAATCCATCTTATTGTTGTTCCACCTACAGTAAAAACATACCCTATGGTGATCCTCCTCCTATCTTTATCACCTTCCATATCTGAATCAACATATCCTTGTAGAACAGTGTATGAACCTCCAAAACATAATGCATGAGTAGCAATACCTTTCAAATACCTGATAATCGACTTTACTTCCTCCCAATGTTCTTTACCTAAATTGTTCATATACCTACTCGCAACTCCCACTGTATGTGCAATATCTAGTCTTGTGCAAACCATTGCATACATAAAGCTACCAACTACTGATGAATAAGGGACCCTGGACATGTATTCTATCTCCTCCTGTGTCTTGGGACACATTTCTTTGGTTAATTTGAAATGGTTGGCTAAAGGTGTACTATCTGGTTTTTCATTCTACATTCTAAACCTCTCCAACACCTTCTCTATGTACTCACCCTGAGACAACGTTAAATTGTGATTTTTCCTATCTCTTGTTATTCTCATACCATACCAAGGATGTTATTTGTAGCGCCCAATTTTTCATCGCAAATGAATTAGATAATTTCTTCTTGAGCCCATTTATATCCTTCATATTAGACCATGCAACAAGCATGTCATCTACATACAATAGAAAGATAATATAGCTTCAATTTTCTAGTTTTTTAAAATAAACATAGTGATCAGAATGGCATCTACTATAACCTTGTTCTGTCATAAACCTGTCAAAATTCAAATAACACTGCCTTGGATCTTACTTTAGGCAATACCATCTCTTCTTCAACCTACATACCAAATTTTCCTTCCCTTTGACCTCATACCCCTGTGGCTGCTGCATATAAATCTCTTCCTCCAAATCCCCATGGAGAAAAGTTGTTTTTACATCTAACTGTTCAAGATGTAAATCTTATATTTCCACGAGACTTAAAATAGTCCTACTTGAAGCCATTTTATCAACAGGAGAAAATATTTCATCAAAATCTATACCTTTCTTTTGTGCAAACCCCTTTACAACAAGTCTAGCATTATACTTCTTTTTTCCTTCATCTTCTTCCATCAACTTGTAAACCCATTTATTCTACAATGCTCTTTTTCTTGCATGCAACTAATCCAAATCCCAAGTCTGGTTATTTACCAGGGAATCCATTTCCTCTTTCATGCCTTGATCCCACTTATTTTGAGTGTCTACCTGCATTGCCTCTTCATAACATTATGGTTCACCATAATCAATCAAAAATAAATAATAAAATGAAGGAGAGTATCGTTCAGGGGGTCTACTTAACCTGGTAGATCTTCTAACAAAACTTGCAGGAGTTTGAGGTACCTGTTTCTCCTTTTGTTGTACATTTTGATTTTCTGGTACGTTTTGAATTTGTTTTTCAGTGATCTCATCAAGCATTGTGTATTTTGGCTTTCTTTTTCTTGTTTCTTTCCCTGCAACTGATCTTTGTAAATGACATTATCATTGAATATGACATCTCTACTCTTAATGATTTTGTGATTTTCATAATCCCATGAGCGATAACCAAAATCATTAACATCGTATCCAATAAAGGCACACTTCTTGGATTTTTCCTCAAGCTTTGTTCTATTTTCTTTATCAATATGGAAAAATTCTTCACAACCGAAAGTCTTCAAAAATGAATAGTTTATCTTTTTACCTGTCCATACCTCCTCTAGAATGCCACCATCCAAATAACTTCAAGGTTCTTTGTTTATCAAGTAAAAAAAATTATCTACAACATATGCCCAAAGTTGTAAGGAAAACCCTGCATGCATTCTCATACTCCTTGCATGCTCCATGTTTGTCTTGTTCATCCTTTATGACACACCATTTTATTGTGGTGTTCTTGTAACTTTCTTCTCTCTACGACTCCCATGGTATGAGCAGTAATCATCAAAATCCTTGCTGCAATATTCACCTCCATTGTCTGATTTGAGACACTTAAACCTTTTTCCTGTCTTATTCTTCACCAAAGCTTTCCATTTCTTAAAAGTATCAAAATCATTAGATTTTTGTCGAATGCAATAAACCCAAGTTTTTTTAGTTGCATCATTAATAAAAGTAACATAATAATGATATCCACCAAGAGATGATACCTGAGTTGGTTCTCATACATATATATGCACAAGCTCTAACCTTTCACTCTTCTTTTATTTTCTGACTTTGAGAAATCAAACTCTCTTATGTTTTTCATAAACACAATGCTCACATAAATCCAAATCAATTTTCTTAAGATCTGGCAACAAATTTACTTTATGAAGTATCTGCATCCCCTTCTCACTCATGTTTCCAAGCCTACGATGCCATAATGTTGTATACAATCTTGTAGAAGCTAAAGAGATAGAAGAGTTAGTATTACCAATACATACATACAATGTACCTACCTTCTCTCCTTTTTATATCACCAGTGATCCTTTGGTGACCTTCCACACCTTATCTATAAATATGGATATACAAGATTCACTTTCCAACTTCCTTATTGAAATTAGAATTTTCCTTAGATCTATAACATGTCTTACATCTTTCAAAAACCATTGGTTTCCATTCCTTTGCTTTATTTTTACCTTTCCCATTCCAACATTTTTGCATGGTTCATCATCACCCAAATGAACCTGTCCAAAACCACCTTGAACATATTCTAGAAAATGTTTCCTATGGGGTGTGGCATGAAATGAAGCCCCTGAATCTACTACCCAAGACTCATAAATATTATCTACAGAAAGAATCAAAGCATATTGTAACACATCACTTGTTACATTTGCTTCCTGATTTTTATCCTGTTGTCCATCTCTTTGTTTCTTTGGAGCTCTGTAGTATTTATTCAAATGTATTTTCTTCCCACAATTCCAACACTTTATATTTCCCAATCTAGATTTGGATCTTCCCTTCCTAGAATTCTCTCGGTTCTCTGATCCCTTTCCTCTATCCTTTTGTTTTCCCCTGTTCTCCATGTTTAACGCATTACCTGATGTCTCACCTGTGCTTTTCCGTCACATTTCCTCACTAAGGATAACACCAACAAGATCATAAAATTTTGAAGTGTTTGAACCAGAGACAAAGTTACTTACAACCATGACCAAACCGTTCCAACTTTCTAGCAATGAGCACAAGATTAGAAGAGCCTTGACCTCATCATCAACTTCCACTTTTACAGAACTTAGTTGATTAATAACCGTATTAAATTCATTTTAATGATGTGCAACAGTCCCACCTTCTGACATCTTCATATTAAATAATATCTTCGTTAGAAATACCTTATTGGACGCCGAGGGTTTTTCATATAGTTTAGCCAATGCATCCATCAACTCCTTCATTGTCTTTTCTTTTGAAATATTGAAAGCCACTGATGCTTCTAGGCTTAGTCGTATCATTCCTAGTGCCTTTCTGTCAAGAACCTCTTATTCTTCGTCCTTCATGGCCATCAACTTATTTGTTATTGCACCTAATGGTAGGAATAGATCATTCTGATATAAATAATCTTCCATCTGCATCTTCCATAACTGGTAGTTTTGGCCGTAAATTTCTCGACCCTAAACTTTCCATGTTTCTCCATTGCTCCCAGTCAAACCAGGAACCCTCTTTTCTTGTGACTTATATTTCTCTCTGATACCAGTTGTTATAAAAACGGGATCACAGAGCAATAAAATAAAAACAAATGCAGAAATAAAACACAAAAGATACATAATACAATAGAGACACAAGTATATGTGGTTCACCCAGTATGGGCTATGTCCACTAGAGAAATTGTTAGGTCCATCATTTTTATTATCCAACAAATGAAGGGATACAACCTATAACACACCTGATGTAACTTCCTCTTCTTTCTCTCACAGACTCCTCTCTCAGAATACAATATTCACAAAATGATGCATAGTTGCAATACATTTCCCTCATAAAAGAAGGTTTCCTTCTAGGGGGAAAAAAACCCTAATATAACTTATATCATCAGATCTGCGACCTTATAATGAATAGTTCAAATTTACTATGAAATTACAATATACATTTAAAAGGAAAATTTTCCTTTGGGGGATTCACCCTCGAACCCCCATCAGGGGATCGCTTGCCCCTGGATCCCCCAGCCAGGGGGATGAGCCCCCGGGACCCTACAGGGGGGCAAGCCCCCCCTACAACCCCCCCCCCCCCCCCCCNGGGGTGTAAAGTATTTTGGGGTGTACAATCTTCACAGGTTATAACCACAGCTGAAAACAAATACCTATGAAATAAGAAGATAATCAGACTCCACAACCAACAAGCCTATTTTTAGGAGGGATGACTTGTAATATATCTTGTGTATATTACAATGTCATTAATTATTAATTAAATCATTAATGTAATAATTATTACTTTTAATGTAAAGTCGTGTCTTTTTAGACAAAAAGATGTGACTCTACTCATGTACGTGTATTTATACACGTTGTTGTGCATTTGAATAAGCGACGTATAATAAATTATATATGTATATATATCCACTTCATTTGGTATCAGAGCATGTCTCGATCCGACTTTTGGCCAAACCCATCATTTAAGAGTTTCTTTGAGAAATACAGGTCTTTGACCATGTTAGGGAATTTTTCCATTAAAAAAAACAACTTCAAAAATTACCGTTGAAGAAATAATTCTTTCGCTGCAAGAAAATTAGAAGAAGTTAGTAACATATATCAAGAAGAAGAAAATTAAAATAAATAAATAAAGGAAAAAAGGGAGAAGTACAAAAAATAAGGAATACAAAATTTAAAAGGTGGTTTAGAGGCCCATGGTTTTGGTAAACTATTGGCCCATGGTATTTCCCTACCATATAAAAAAAATTGCAGTGGTAACTTTTTACAAACTTTTATATACACATGAGGTTGAAGCAAAAATAAAAAGTCAATGACCTAAGTCTTTTGGAGTAATATTAATTCAACCAAAGTCAAAAGATATTTTAGCAAAGTGATAACTCTTTCAATTAACTTGTGTAAAGGATATTTATAAAGGAAAAGTAAGAAGAGAGTGTATTAAAATAAAAAGATAACTTTTCGTAAATTACAAAAGTATTTTAAATAAAAAGTCATAAGGTTTAAAAGATAAAGGTAATTATTAAAGTTTCTTAATACCTTTTATTAAATTGGAAGGAAACAAAGTAATATTCAAACTATTTAATAGAGGAATATATATTTATACATGGGACAAATATTGAATAATTGAGAAAAAGAAATGAACAATGAATTCAATATATAAATCTAAATTTTGGACTAAATGCCCTTTTTGTGAAATGGATTTTGAGTATATGACAATTTTTAAAAATCATAATCGTTTTTGTCTAATTTGTGGGAAATCATTTATTATGGAAGAATATCAAGATAACTCACAAAGGAAATAACTAATATTAAAAGGCGAATTGGAAAATTATAAATATATCAATAGCAAATTACAGTTGGAAATTGAGATGGAGAAATATTTTAATGGGTTAACAAAGAAAAACGATCTTTACTTCAAAGAGAGAAATCAAGAACTCATCACACAAATTGAAAAACTAGAAACCAAAAAATAAAAAATGGACAAAGACTTACTAGAGCAAGATGAAGAAATATCACGATTAAAAAATCATAATAAAAAATTACTAGTAAAAATCAGGAAGTCAAAAGACAAGAAACAAGAGAATAAAAATTCAGAACAAGAAAATCAAGGTCTCAAAGAGAAATTAACCAAAAAAGATGAAGAAAACTCCTACCTAAGGAATCTTAATCATAAATTGATTGAATAAATTAAAAAGATGAAAGATGAAAAGCTAGAGAATCAAGATATTATAAGTGAAGTCGAAAAATTAGATAACGAGGAAGAAATTTTACACCTAAGGGTTCATAATCAAAGTTTACTCACACAAATTAAAAAAATGAAGAGTGATAAGAAGTCATTACAGAACGAGTTAGATCAAATTATCAATAAAGAATCATTTCTTGATAAAGAGACAATGACTGGACCTATGGAACAAGAGAATTCTTCAGATGCAAACATCCCAATTATGGATAAAGGAAGTAATACAGACCTAGTCAACCTTACGACTCAAAAGGATGAAAATCCAAATAATGTAAATAGGTATTCAAATGTCGAAGTACAAACAAGCTAGGGGTACAAAGAAGACTCAATTCCAAAATTTAATCAAGAAAAAGCTACAAGTATAAGAAGTAAAGATCAAGTTGCAAGGATGCCTTATCAACATCCTAATCACAAAAGTCGATACTTCAACCAATCAATGTATCAATAGAAAATAATGATCGATATTCCGAAGAATATTAATTCCGCTACAAGTGGTGCTCAAAGTAGAAGCTATTAGTGGACTCAAAATACATCATGTTTTTTCCAAAAACCCTTTAAATCCATAGTTTCGCAGAAGATCGAATTAGGGTGGGAAGACTCCTTTATAATTCAATAATTTTGTACAACCCTTAAATAATTCTATTGTCTCAGGTCCTGAATGATCATTGACTCAAGAATGAAAAATCAAGAGACAATATTACAAGCCAGAGCAAGAAATAAGTCTTTTATAACTATGCTTTGAGGACAAAGCATTTTTAAGAGGGGAAGACTTGTAATATACCTAGTATATTACATTTCTTATTATTTAATAATATGTTATAGGTTTTTTATTATGTAAATAGGAATTATAATGTAAATGATAAGTCATGACCTTTGGAAAGAACATGAATTATCATTCCCCGCATGTATTTATATACACATATTGTATTTCATATGATGTCAAGTAAACATGTAAAATGAATAGTAAATAAATATTATTTATTATGGAAATATGGAATGATGTTATGTATTCATGATGTTCTCATGAAGTGGACCACCAGATCCACTTCAATGGTTCTTTTGTTGGCCACTTTTTGGACTTGTATAAGTGGCCTGACATCTTGGCTCAAATATTGTTGTTTCTTTTGAAGACTCATATGCACCTCTCTCTGTTAATGTGGAAAAAAAAGGTTAGTGTGCCAAGTTTATGTGGAATAAAATCTAATTTTGAAATTATCTTGTTCTGTTATCACTTGTTTGAGAGAATGTTGGAAAAGGGTATGGTTAATGGTTATGGTAGTTTTTTAGTGGAATTTCTGGGAAGTAGAAGGGGGAATTCGTAGGTGTTATGTAGTTCCTTAAAAATGGAAAACCACTTGAATTACAAGAGATTCCCACTATTAGAAACCATTGATATACACAAATTTGTAAGGAGACATGAACATCTTATTGCAAAGAATAGGAATTCAATTTTCTTTATGACTAGTAGGATGCACTCTTAGGAAGAAACTAAAATAACGAATGATTTTATCTTTAAAACCTTGCACAATCAAAAGAGGAAAATAGAATACCTTCAAGATGAGAGTGTTTCTATTTGTCAAATGGTTGTAAATTTAGTCAGAAGTCCCACTTTAGATGCCTCAAATGCTAGATTGTCTATCGGGTCAGTAGTTGAGAAAATCAAGGAAGATGAGACTATAAATCAATTGTAGAACATGGAAATAATGGGTATGGATAAGAACGTTTAGGCCATAACAAATAACCAATAGGAATCTTATAATCATCAAGGAATTTTCCAGTATTAGTGTTTAATGTTTTGCATTTTTTATTTAATTTTAGGCATTTTCTTTAAAATTTACACTAGTAGTATCTTTTGAGAATCCTTTAAGAAGGGCTACCATATTTCTTTGGATATTGATCTTCAAGTTTTGGTCAAGTTTTAGAATTTGATTTTTGAAAAAAATATTTATTTTTGTATTATGACGATGACCAGTGTGCCTGCAACAAATTTTTAATGCAAAATATACTCATTTAAACAAAAAACTAAAACCAAACTCTATACTTTATTAATTCATAAAAATAAATAATACAAAATATCACATTAACAAAAATATTAAAGAGATATTTTTTTTTCATATCCTTTGTTAAAAATGATTTTTGTAAATGAAAATGACTATTTATTATTTTTTTTTATGAACAAGCATATAAATATTTTGTAATGTATCTTATCAAAATGCTTCTTTGGTTGGGAGGAGTGATAGGGATTCTAGTCCCTAGTATTTTCATATGTATTATGTGTGAAAATTATTGATATTATTCTTGTTGATGCTTTTTGGTTTCCTAGTCTTATGGAGTAGTTGAGAGGCTTTCTCCAACTATCTGTATTCTTGTGGTTTGTTTCTAGTTCTTAGGATTTGGAGAAATTTTCTCTTCTTAGTTCGTTGAGGTAGATTTCCTCTTGTAAATTTATTTAATATTCTCATTTTCTTAATAAAAAATAGATTGAGTTTGTATTTATCATTGTGTATGAACTCGACTCATGAGTAAGATTGCCCACTTTGTTGGGAAATCCCACATCAACACAGATTTATTTAATGGATGAAAATACTTTATCAACCACTTGAAGTATCAATGATTCTCAAGTGTGTTTCTCCTTAAAATAAATTTAATAAGATGTTAAGTAGATGAACCTATACAATGCTACGCCCACCTCTTAGATGGGAGAGGAAAGATATAAAGAGATACATAGAAAAATGACTAAGATATAGTTATGAAAGCAACTATTTTTTTATTTCTATGGTAATCACTTAAACTAGACACTCACGCGATAAAGGTACTTAAATATTTTTTATAAAAATATTCATCATGTTCCAAATCCCTTTTTAAATATTCTATGAACTTGGTGATCTTTTGCAATGAATTTCTTAAACTTGAACTAACTTTCTATGGTTGTGAAGTAATATTAAGTCGCTTATTAATATTTTTTGTGACATACACTCTTACTCCGCTCAAAAATTTTCCATCCTTTCTTACCTATGTTGATGTCCATGGTGTACTCTGAGGCATTTGATCTAGAGAAATAATAGTCAATGGTTCTGCGAACGATATAACGGGACTCAATGTGTCTTCAAGTTCACTTATTTTTCTTTTTAATTTGATATTTTCTAACTCTTTCTCTAATATAGAATGAGAAAGAGAGTCTCTAGTAGTGATATTCAATTTGAGGAGTCCCAAGGGTCTAAATCTTGAAACATCCACCTCAAAATTCCATTTTTGAGTTATTTTCTTATTCTTAACATGGAATTTTTCTATCTACAACTTTTTCTTTGCTTTATTATATTGGGCATTGTGCAGTGTTAAAGACTTTTCTTCAAAAACAATTGGTACCTCTTGGGCCAACTCCTCTGCAATTCCTTGACTTTCAAGAATTTTTAGTGCTACCTAGTCGAGTACAGTGGCACTTTTTATTTCCATATCGGTTGCATTCCTTGGGATTCCTAAATTTTTTGAATCCTTGTTACTTAAGCTTCTCTTAATTTTCTGTTGTGATATTGCATGTGTTATTTCAATATTAGAATGAGGGTGGTCATCTTCATCATCTCCTCCAACATGTCCTTCATTATTCTCTTCGCTTCTTATATTTGATTCTTGTTTTTTTTGTGTAGAGGAAGAACTCCTACATGAATGGGGGGCAGAACAAGATTACACATTGGTTGCATATTTCCCTCTTTTCCTTGTTTTGTTTTGTTTCCATTAGGTGTTTGAACTAACTTCCATGACCAAATAATCATTGTATACATGTTTCTCCCTCTTCTTGGGGGTATTTGGGTCGTTATCACCAATTCCTTTAGTAATCCTTGTGAAAATATTACTATATCACATGGATGCCAAATGTTAAGAAAACATCCCTTTAGGGTTGAAACCTTTTAAGGGTTTTGCTTCCTTCAGATTAAATGCATTAAGAATTTTAGAAACTTCTATTAAATGGGAGGAACTTCTTGTTGTTATATTGTACAAACTCCCTCCCTTTGAGGAAATTAAGAATGAGAATTGCACAAACTCCCTTTCCTTTGAGGAAATTATTTACCTCTTGAGTTATCCTCTTTGGTGTTGCTTCGGTCAACCCATATCTAAACTCCTTAAGAATTTTATCTTGAATAAATAAAAAGTGGAATGGTGCCTTATGTTTCCAAATAACAGGGTACCAGAATTGGATTGGTTCATTCGCAACATCCAAATTACCCCTCAAGGGAAATCCCTCAAAAACATTGCAATGCGTAAAGGCTAGGACTAGATACGTAGTCATGAAAAGCCTTTGAGTCTTTAAATAATTGGACAAATGGTAGGAAATATCATTCGAGATTACCTAAACCTAGTTAAACATAGCTTCTTCTGAGAATGAAAAATGTAGGACATAAAAAAATGACCTAGGAATGTGAGAAGTATATTCTTGTCCCATCAAATGCACAAATGTTCATCAAAAATCTTGATACAACTCTACCAACAGATATATATATATATATATATATATATATATATATATATGGCTGAAAGATCAATTGGCATTTCTGTGGATGGATCCATGAAGTCCTTCAACAAATTCACCCCACCACCCTGAGAATATATAAAATAGAGAGCATCTGGAAGCTTGCAACTTTTGTAAAAAAAATTGGAGTTAATGGAACATGGTTCTTCCCTTCAACTTCTATTTGAATTGTTCTACATTTAAAATCAAACCTATAGGAACACCATGGAACTAGTTCCCTGAAGTCAAAGACTTCATGCATGAAACCAACATTCACTAAGCTAGTTGTCCAAATTTTGTTATTTTTCTTATGCTGAGAAGTTAGACTCTGAAACCACTGATATGCAACTTAATAATGGAATCCTTTATCTTGGGGTGCAAAAGAGTTAACCATATCTCCACAAAAAGGATCTTTCCTCCTTCTAGTTTCCATATTTCTTATTCTTCCAATGCACTATGATATATGTGAAACTAAGTTACATATCTCAAGTTTCTTAAAGGCTAAGTACATGAATAAAATTTACGAAAACATCCCTTCAACACGTACAAAATTCCTTTGAAATATGGGCAACCATAAATGGAAGTTATTTTGAAAAGAAAGTGGTTGATGGGAAAATGGGATAATTAATCCACATTAACCATGGATCAATGTCATTTATCTCATGAATAAGAACTCATTAATGTACCGTAAATGACCCTTGAACAATGTGCAAGGCGCACAATATCCATGGAGATTTTACTAAGTGTGGAACAGGGGTAGAAAAAGATAATTCCTTTAGAAGTTTAGTTGTGTGGAAGTGCAGAGGTCGAGGAGTGTGGGAATATGGAGTGTGTGGATATACATGTTGTGAGGGGTTATCAACACAAGAGTTTTTTGGGAGTATAAGTTTGAAGGGAAGTGTTCAAGAGAATGGGTGTGCAGGAGAAAGTATTGAGCAGAGAAAATGGTTGGAATTGGGTTCTGCACACAAGAAAAGAAATGGAAAATGACTAAGTGTTGGCCTATGTGGAAGATGTGTTGTGTAAAGGAATGGTTTTTGTAAAGAGTGGAGGGATAGTTTTATAATAGAGAATCTCCACACCACACAAGGAATCCCCACACAATACAAGTCATAAAAATGACTAATTATTGTGTACATATGGTATTTTTTCCTAGTCGTATAATGAAACTATAAGTACACGATGGACCATAAAATAAAAAAGAAAGGGGCATGGAATGGTTTTATACATGGCTAAACTTGGAAATCAAAGGTGATACATGAAAATTGATCAACAGTTTGGGACCTTAGATTTATCATTCCCCAAGTCTCAACAAATAATATAATATCAATTTCACTCGAGATCCAACTTAACATGGGTCCTTTTCTCCATGTAAATTTATGACAGTTTCAATATAGGGTTGGGAGTGTCCCAAATTCCTATTTATTTTATCTTTTTGGTCTTTATCCATAGAATAATCGCTTTTCTCTTCTTAATTATTCTCATTTTATTCCTTCTTGGATTCTTTTACCTTTTGAGATTTCTTCCTTAATTTAACTTGGTTTCTTGGAATGAGATTTTCATTTATAAATATTATTGACCCTTTTAAACTTAGAGTTTTATAGAGTATGCCATATTTATGGTCATTAGAGATTACCTTAACACAAATTAACCTATGGTTATACTCAATTATTTTGACCTAGTCTCTTTTCTTATATGAGACAAGTTGTTTCAATTTTTAATTTACTTTGCAATGCTTCTTTAAATATTGCTTGTGTGTCCTCATATTTATTTCCTTTTCAAACAAAACAGTATGAGGTTCAAGGCTCTTTTGTTACACTTATGGTTTAAATATATAATTGATCTAGGTGTATATCGGTGGCCACCCACCTATTCCAACTGACTCACTTATAGATTTCACCTTGCCAGTTTCAATTTTCATCTTGGCAGAGTTTTAATAGATTTTCGGGTCATAAATTTCTGGGGTCATTTTGAGGTCCTAAACAACATTTTTTGGTCCTACCATAGTCACATCATAATAAAAGTTAAAGTGTGAAAACATAATGTGTAGTCCTTGGATAGACCTTTCCAGTGGGCCATCGTGTGCCTAAAACATAGATCGTATGCAAAAGTTATGACCTCGAGAAGTTGATGTACTAACTTTTTTTTTTGTTTGTTAACATGGTTGGATTTTTTGTCCCCGCAGGTTTCGAACCAGTGACTTTAACATCACGGAGTGGCTTAACAACACACTCCATCACCGACTGTCCTACACCTCAGGGACAAGTTGATGTACTAACTTACCCCAATGGGGCCCACGTGAATTTTGGCGCTTAATATCCTAGGGTTATGTTTTTGGATGTATAGGGTTTTGGCATTCATGTTTGATGTAAAAAGGCCTTCGGAGCCTCATTTTACTCATCTTCTTGCAAATGAGCACAATCGTCACATCTCTTCTCAAAGATAAGCCGTCACCATTCTAGCAAGCTTGTTTCAGTCTGCATTTTACAGTTTCAACATATTTCTTTATTAATAGAAGCCAAGTTTTATTGTATCTCTGTTATTGTTCATTGAATATTTGTGTTAATAATATAGATCTGTTTTCTGCTCATAAAATCTGGATCACGAATCTTATTCATTTCTCATTTGATGGTTTGATATACAATTTTATTTCCAAACTATTTAGCTCCAAATTGTTATTTTGTTTTTTTCTATCCCTTTAATCTTCTTCTCATATTAAGATTCTGTGGATGTTTCTTTTTTTTTGGATTTGCTTCTCCATTTCTTGTAATCTAATTTCTAATGATTCTTATATTCATAAAGATTGTTTGGGATTATGTTTCTAGGTTTCTCTTGAGAAGTTGTATAAGAATCTCATTTCTTAATCTTAAGTAATAAACATAGGTTTATTAATGATTAATTATATTATAGTATTCTTCACATAACCGAGATTTCATAATAATAATAATGAAAAAATTATATATATATATATATATATATATCATTCAAAATAATACAAGTCATATATTTTATTATATTTAATATTTTAAAACAATAAATATTTTTTAAATATAACATTTTGATAAATAGATCTAATTAATGTTTTAAACTAATTTTTTTTTATGAATATTATAATAATTTTATATTATTTGAATAATTTTAGAAGTGGTTGCTAAAACATTTAATTAAAAATATTTGCTACAAATTGTTAAGTTTAATTATACTATTTAATCTCCTTGCTAAACCATTTTTCGAATGAATGTTTGAAACAAGTAGGTCTTAATGAAGTTGCATGTTGGAACCAAATTCTTGAGTTCCTATATTCCATCTTCTCGAATTTTCAAATCTTCTAAATTAAATTATTGGATAGCAATCCACATGCAAATCTCATAACCTCATTATTAAGGGATAATTTCAAAATCCACAAACTTTCTAAATAATGGACAAGAATTCACGTTGAACAGCACCTACACTTGCTACCTCCTTGTGGGCCTCTTAAACCATAAAGATTTTTATGCTACATAAAAAAATGTTAGTATAAGGTTGAACATCAAATATCCTTATGAAAATATTTTCATCTATTGAGTCATAAGAATACATGACCAGGATGCTTGCATAGTTATCTAGAAAAATATTTTGGATATAAGATCTATACATATCAATTTTACATCTGCTACTCTAAGCATTGGAAACTCTGATCACTGAAACAAACACACACACTGCTGAAAACAATATTGTTGGAAATAAAATGACTCTCTATATTTATGTCTATATTTGTCTTTCCTTTTATTTTACTTTTTGTGTTGGAATTTGTAAATTGTATTTTTATTGTGTGCCTTAATAGAAACAATCTTAAAAAAAACACAAGATTACCTTTGAAAATCATGTAACTTTCTCTTTACAATCTTTATATTTTATACATGTTTGTTTTTTTCAACAAATAGATTCGGTTAAGTATTTCTCTCCACAATGTTTTTCTTATAATTATGATAAAGACTTGTATATAAGAATAAATTTTTCCCAAAACCTATCAACCAAACCACTTTGTATCTACCTCTACCCGTTGTCAATCAATTCTAGCTCCACCAGCTTTCTTCGCCTTTTGGCTTTCTTCCGTATTCATATACATGAATTTTATCCACCTTTTGGATTTCGTATTCAGCCAGAGATTTGGCACATCCAACTGCCCTGTCATATGTCGTTAGCTTGAGTGGTTCTCTCTTGTAAGATGGAAGATTTGGAGAAAAAAATGCAAATTTTGCAGCCATTTGGTCGAAATTTTCACGTCAGAATTCTAAATCTGCCAAAATCATACTGCTTTGACACTAACTAAAAACCCTAGTATTCATATAGCGATAAGTTAGTTAAATGCTCCACACTAAATTTTCTTGTTGCATTAAGATGCGTTTATTTCTTGAGCTCCAATAAATCTAAATAATTCTAAAAATAACTAAAAAAAAAATCCTCTTCGTCAAACTTTAAACACTGGTTATTCTATATGGATAATAACTTTATAGGCAACAATAAATGCACATACATATGAAACTCATAGTCTGTTAAATTGCACCCACTCAAAACACTTGAATGTCTGGGTGAGAAATTAGCTAAATTTGACACACCCTTGAATTTCAGTGGGTTAGAAATTAGCTAAATTTGACACCATATATTTTCTCGTTGTTGTTGAAGACTTGAATTCGGTTGAATCTAGAGAATTCTTTTAAATTCCACCTACACAAAACCCTTGAATTTCAGTGGGTGAGAAATCAGCTGAATTTGACACCATATATTTTCTCATTATTGGTCTGAAGTGAAAATAAATTAATTAGAAAGAAAGAATCTCTGTCTCAAAATTTAAACATGGATAATAAATTTTGCAGCCAACAAATAAATCAGGTCAGGTACCTCTGAAAACTCGTAATCCTTGAAATTCCAGAGAAGGGGACCACCAAGCTTGGGGAGTTTTCTCGCCAGATAAAAATGAAATTTTGAATATATAAATGAATTTTATTTATCTTATTTGTTCAAGATTCAAATTTAACTGACTACAACTATAAACTAATATCAACAACTCACAAACAAAGACCTTAAAAACAACTTATCCTTTGTTCACACACTTCCATGTAAAACAATTATTCCATCCCAATCACATCTACTTAAAAAAAAGTTGTTCCATGCCCTCCATCTTACAATTAGAGAAATACAATTTGATGTTAGATTATTACAATCCCTGTGACATCAATTTTGAAGAGTTTGTTCTAAACCTTAACACACAATGATAGTGAACTCAATTTTGGTGTTAAATTAATACCATATATTACCTATAATATGCATACGATTGCATATGATTCGTTTCATGTCATTGTGTTTAATTCATCTAAAAACAATTAATGAAGAGTGTGGAAATGATAATAAGGCTAAAAAATATTTTGTTTATACGTTAAATTTCACTTTAGTTTGATTGTGGCCAAAGCAAATTTATCATATTTAAAAGTGTTAAAAATTTAAAAAAAAATAGATATAATTCTTTGATTCAAAACATATTTAATTATAATTAAATATTAATTATTTAGTGGGTTTCTTTTGATGGGGTACATTTATTCAATGCTAACTATTAAGTGAGATTTATTTGATAGTGATCCTAGTTTATATTGTATGTTAATTGGTCAACTTACTTATCCTATTATTAACTTGAATACGCTCATAGGTCCCTATTACATCCGTAGGGAGGATACCACCCTTCCATCTCATTTCGAGAAATGTTTTCTTCAACTCTTGTAGCGATGTTGTACAACCACAAACCAAGGTCCCAAATATGAGTGTTGACCACAATGTCAAAATAGTACAAGAAACCAGGGTCTCATGTATAAGTGATGACCTCAAAACTAAAGTAGTCTAAGAAGGTAGTCCATAATCCAAGGTCACATGTAGAAGTGATGACCTTGGTGCTAAAGTAGTCAAAAAATATTGTCCATAAACCAAGGTCCCATGTACAAGTGTTGGCCTCAATGTTGAAGTAGTTCATGAAGCTAATCCATAAGCCAAGATCCCATGTACTATTGTTCACACTTGTTAGGATATTTAGACACTTAGGAGTTAGTTAAGATCAACTTGGTCTAATGTGTCATTAGGTAAAAGTGTGTTTCTTAATGTGTTTATTTAGTATGTCTTTAATATGCATTTGTAGTTAGATAATCTGATAGTCACGATATATTCCTAACATAGAGTGATCTAATGGATCATATTCTCCTTGATATTAACAACTACATTGATCCATGGCTTAACACTCGATTGGTCCATGATCTCTATTTAAAGAGAATGGAGGGTTATTTGTCGATGTTCAATTGCCACAGATTCTCTTGTAAATCTCTCTATAATATTTTTCTTTTGCATTAATAAATTGCTCCAAGTGGTCACGTTGGTTGGGGTCCTGGATGTTTCCCCGTAGGGGTTTTACCACATCAAAACATTAGTGTGTTGATCTTTGATCTGGTTGTGTGATTGGTTACTGAAGGTGTTCATCCTATGTTGGAATACATGTGTTGTCGAACATGGTATCAGATAACATTTGAATACATGCTCCTGTTGTAGATCGAGATCATGAAGTCGTGTTTCCACATATCTGGTTTCTAACATTTCCATACATTTCTGGGCTGAGAGGATTATTTCATTGTGTCTGGAGCAATCATTTCAATTAGGAACGTCTTTCCTTTCACTCGAAAAGGTTTATGTTTTCCCAAGATATCACCATTTCATTAAGATCTCGAGGTATAAAGCCCGAATATGCCCTTTTTAAATATTTACAGAGATAATATTTTGGTTTTATTTCAGTTTTCAGTTTTTTTAAATTTTTGGGTTGTTTCTCTTTTCGATCTTTGTATGCTCTTTTCCCTGCGCTCTGTACGATCTCAACAAATCAGAAACGGAATATAAATGGTTTTCATGTCTACGTATTCTCTTTGTTGTGTGCTCTGTGTGATCTCAATAAGTTAGAAATAGAGAGAAAAATTGCATTTTCCAGGTAAGCTAACCGAGATCTAACCCCTGTTGTCATCGAGAAGTGAATTTTTTTCTTATGTGAAAAGATTCTTTTTAGCACACTCTCCAAGGCCATATTCCACAACAACAACCCCAATCATCCTTTTAAACAATACAATATGTTTTGCACTAGCTCACAACAACAACAACAACAAAAACACTCCTTCTAAATAATACAATATGTTTTTCACTAGCTCACTTGGTTAAAAGTTGCTTTATTAAGTAAGAGGTTTTGAGTTCAAGTCTCTTTTTTTTCATTTTTTTTTTTAAATCCATGCATTCATTGTAAAATGTATTTCACTTAATTTATAAGAGTGAATGAATATAAGGAGCTTTAATATTTTAGGTTATTTATTTTGCATGCAACTGTCATTTATAAAGTAACTTCATTGTAAAAGTGATCGACACTTATTCTATAAAAGTGGGTCACTTCATAAGAAACTTATTTGTAAAAGTGAGGTTATTATGAGGTGTATCACCACATGGACCAACTTCTACCTACCACATGTCTCTTTGGTTACCATTTATTCATTTTTTCAAAAGGGCATAACTTTCACATCCGAAGTTCATTTTTAGTGTCATTTTTTAAACAACCTATTTTTTCAAGATCTTTCCATCTAGACCATTAGTGTCATCTTTTTCTGCAGATTTTAATATTGCATCTCCCAATGATATTTTTCTTTAGTACCAACTACTTCCAATGGAAATATCATATGGAGGATTTATTAAGAAGTAAATGATTGTACCAGATTACCCTGGGAAAAGAAGAAGAACCCACTAATGATGACAAATATGCCAAATGGATTAATAGAAATGACAAAGCATGTAGACTAATTAGAATGTCCATCTCTCCTTATTTAAGGTTTCAACTTCAAGGAATTGATGTCCCTAATAAAGCTTGGGAAAATATTGAATATGTGTTTGGTAAACACGATATTATTCAAGGTCACTAATTGGAAAATCAATTAATGACTTTAAGCCCAAATGATTTTCCTTGCATTGAATATTACTTGTCTAAGTTCAAAACACTTAGAATTTTGTGTATATAATGTGAGCTATATCTGTCAGAAGATCAATGCATACATGCTATTATTGCTAATCTTGGTAGTGCATATTCTATTTTTTTATATACCTTTTAGGCCACTAGAAAATCTCTAGGGACTACTTATAAAAATTACTCCCTTGAGTCCTTTTGTGATGCTTTGATTTGAGAGAAAGATAAGCTTCTGCAAATTGGATTGATTAGCACTACAAGTACCTCCAAAAAAGCCTTAGTATTCCAAGAGAAATACAAATCCAAGAATCCCAATAAGCAACATCGTCGCTACAACAACAAGAAAAACAAGGGTCCCAAACCCTCTCAGCTAGCTTCTATTCCTAATGGTGACAAAGGAGCAAAATCTAAAAGTAAGAAGACTGATAGAGGTTGGAAATTTTATGGGAAATATGGTCATTAGGAATCCAAATGTTTTAAGAAGATGACAACTATAGAAGCAATGATGAAGAAGTAAAACATCAATAATGATTCCACTTCTTTCTCTTCTTCTCACAGACATGCACATTCTACTTTTGGTTTCTCCTTCAATGCAACTTCTACTTCTTCTTTTAATGAGTGGCTTATTGATTATGGAACATGTTATTATATGGCTAAGGATAAAGCCATATTTTCTTCTCTTAATTAATGTAACACCAATAAAATATTTTTTGGTGATCATAGATATATTATTGTTGTAGGGTCTGGAACAGTTCAGGTAGATAATGGTAATTTCAATGATGTATTATGTGTTCCAAATATTTACTGCAACCTACTATCAGTATATCAAATCACTCATCCAGGTGAAGGTAAAACAGTGGATTTTTCAGCTCACCAAGTTGTAATAAAGGCTCTAAAAGATCCCAAGCGTGTTCTTGCAATTGGATTGTTGATGATATTACCAAGTTGTACAAGCTTAAAAACTTTGGGTCATCATATTTTCCATCATTTTTTGTTTCTCATAGTGATGACTTCAACAAAATTCTGACATGAGCGGTTTCGTTATCTAAATTATTGCTTATCGCAACAACTATGTAATCAACAAATGGTGACTGGTGTTCTTCTTGTTTCTGGCAGAGATGGTGTTTGTGTCATTTTTGTTCTCGACAAACATCATCAGGATAGTTTTGAAAAACCTGCCTCTTGGCATGCCTCAGCCCCTTTGAAGCTTGTTCACAGTGACTTGTGTAGTCCACTTTCTTCTACTTCTTTTTATGGGTGCAACTATTTATTAAATTTCATTGATGACTTTTCTAGATGCACTTGGGTTTACTTATTAAAACTTAAGGGCGACGTTTTTGGCAAGTTCTTGGCCTACAATCCCCATGTAGAAAAGAAATCTCGACATCAACTTCAAAGGTTAAAAACAAATAATGGAGGTGAATATGTGAACAATCAATTTACAATTTATTACACTACACATTGTATCCAAATGCAACACATTGTGCCATATGCACCACAAAAAAATGATGTTGTTGAGAGAAAGAACCGCACATTAAAAGAAATGGCTAATTGTGTGATCTAATCTAAGGGATTAAGTCTAAAGTATTGGGTGGATGCTGTTAACTATGCAAATTACATAGTAAATCACACTCCCACTAAGGCTCTAAAAAATATAACCATGGAAGAAGCATGGAATAAAATTAAGCCATATGTAAGGCACTTCCATGTATTCGACACTGTAGCATGGGCTCACATTCCTTATGAGAAAAGGAAAGCATTGCAACCTAAAAGTGAGAAGTGTATATTTGTTGGTTATTCTAAATATGTATAGGGTTATATACTTCTTCGAACACATTGTAATGAAATTATTATTAGAAGAGATGTTAAATTTGATGAAAACCTATTGGCATGCAAACCTAATTCGATGTGTGTTCCTTATTTGGCATGCGATCCATCTATGGAGTTTGTGCCTTCTTTTGTTCCTATTTTGGTTTCTTCTTCTTCTTCAGATGATGACAGTGAGGATGAAAATCCTGTTGGATTATGTAGTCATTTATGCCAATGGTTTGATTGATTGATGTCAAGTGATGGATTGATTTATAGGTTTGGTTGATTGATGATTAATGAACAATGTATATATTGTCCTTGATGAGAATGATAGATGTCAAGTGGAAACCAATCGATGAAGATGGATCGATGAGTTGTCATTGATAGATGATGCATAGTTGATGTAAATGATGCAGTGGTGAATTGATCATTATTGTATTATCATGATTGATAAGGTGCACAAATGGATGAACTCCTAAGTGGTCCCCTTATGGTGAAATCCCTCACGGGAAGATGCTTTGCGGATTGAGTTATCCTAGAATAATGGTTGGAGGACCCATGCTTGTATGTGGAATAATGATATGAATATCAATGAAGTTGTTGGTGAAACTATCCTAGATGGATAGTGCTTGTCATGCCATTTCCGGTTGTATGTAGAATGTCACATAACTCCTCATGGTTTGAGAGTTATGGCCCTATGAAGTTGAAGGACCCCCATATGTTGGCTTGAAGCCCCAAATGGTCAAAGAAGTCAAATTTCCCTAAAAGAAGAAATCATTATTTAAATGGTAAAGTAAAGTGACAAAGTCAATATGGATTATTTAAATAATAAAGAGAAGTGAAAAAAACAAGAAGGAATATTTAAATGATAAAGTATTGGAGAACTTTCTATTTATGGAAAGTGGTTAACCCTAAAATAAGGAAAATAGGTTAAGTGACCTAGTAATGGGTTAAGTGACCTAAAAATGGGTTAAGTGACCTAGAGGATGAAAGTATAAATAAGATAGTTATGGTCTCTTGTAGATGATCCTTTTTGTGAATCAATGAAGAGCTTCTAGTGAGAATATCTTTTGGAGTATTGATGGAGAGCTTCATGTGAGAGCTCCTTGTGAGAGAATTTTGGTGTGGATCTCTTGAGCATGATTGAAGATCTATTCTAAGACAGAGAGTGTGAGGAGTATCTCATGGATGCATCAAAGTTTTGGCAATATCGGAGATCTTGATGGAAAAAGTCTTGGAGCTTCAGAAACCCTATTTTTTAATGCATATGCAAGTTGTCTATGTATAGGGTGAGTATACACAAGTTGTCTGTGTACAAGGTGCATATAAGGTGTGTATAATACGTGGGTTTTCTGTTTACGAGCTGCATATATGTGGGTTGTCTGTGTATAGGGAGCGTACAGTAGATAAAATCATGGATATTTTTGTTGAGATGATGACAAGCTGTTGAAGAATAAAGTAGGTTTCAGATCTGCACTCTATGGGCTCAGATCTATCACTGAGACACTGGTATGGTTACATTATTGGATAAAATTTCTTATTGTGTTATGAATTCTTAGGGAATTCTTGGCATGACTTCTATGATGTGGTTCAATTTGGTTGATTTGATTGATGGAGTGAGCAATACCTTTTTGATTCAGTGGTGACATGATTGCTGTGGTATACTAGTTGTTTATAAATGTTTGAGATAGCATTCATATTGATTTTTTGTGGAGTATGAACAAGCTATTGGAGAGCTTGTATGTATTGTGACTGGTTGGTGGTCAATTTGGACAATGATAAACAAAAGAGAATGATAAATTGGTTGCAGAAGATCTTGAAGGACAAACCCTAATAGCTCAGAAGGTATACGCAAGCTGCATTACTGTTTGGAAGCGTATACGCAGGTTGTATTATTGATAAGGCGTGTATAACACACGATTTTTACTACTGGTAGGGCATGTACACGCATGTTGCACTACTGATAGGTCGCGTACCTATTGCAGATTGCCATCTATTGAGGATTGTTGCCTCATATTAGTTGATGCTGAGGGTGTAAGTTGAGTCTTGCATTATAGAGTTGGTGCTCTTGTAGAGTTGTACTCTATTCATTTGTTGTTGATAAACTCTGGATTGTTGTCCATAATAAAAATAAAATTGTACATACATCTTGTGTCCTTTGTTTTCCTTATGATGATGACTTGTTGATGATATATTGTTGATATATGTTGCCGATATATGTTCACATATAACTATTTATAAATGAAAGCAATGGGTAATGAATGAATGTTGAATATTAACTAAGGTGTTTTGTGCAAGAGGAAAGTTTTGGGGAAAAGAGACCCACACTCATTCACCCCACCCTCTAAGTCTGGTAGGTGTGTCCAACAGTTGGTATCAAAGCGGGCCTTTACTACAAGCCTTAACAAGCTTGAAGGAGATCCATAGACACACAAATGGATGATGAAGTTCCAATCCTTGATAAGCAAAAGTATTCCACTTGGAGAATAGAGATGAGATTATATTTGAAGACAATGGGAGCAACTATTTGGAAGGAAACCATTGGTGGATTGGTTCCCTTGAAGAACAAGTCAAAGTTTGTAGCTCAAAGGGAAGGAAAGAAGAATGATGCATTGGCTCTCAAGACCATTCTTAGTGGACTCTCAATCCCTATCAAAGAAAGCATGGGACAATGCACTTCCGCCAAGGATCTATGGATAAAGCTAGAGGAGACATATCAAAGCAAGAAGGAGAAGGAAGAAATTGAAGACCACTCCATCAAGATCATCAAAGGTAAAGAATAACCAAAAACTCTTCAATGCATTATTTCTAAATGTGATTTTGAAAACATTTCAAGTGAATATAAAGAATCAAGTGATGATAGCACAAAGGAAGATCTTGAAGATAAAGGCAAAGAATTATGTGTTGATGTTGGAAAAAAGGAAGAAAGTGAAGATACTTCAAATGAAGGTAAAGAACCCTCAAAATCCCTTGATTGCAATAATGATTATGATGATGATTTTTTCTCTACAAGTGAAGAAGAAGATATAGAAACAATTTGTGTAAAGGTTGATGGTATTTATCCCATGAAAAGAATAGAAGAAAATCTATTGAATCTTCAAAAGGAAATTGAAGAGGGTTTATATAGATATAGAAGTGATCATTTTTATACACACTATAACTATCTTTCAGATAACACTAAGAAGTTTCTTAGGAGAAGTCTAAGGAACATATTGAATTTGAAAGAAATGATCAAGGAACAAGGAGAGAGCAATAAGACTCAATTAGAAGAAAAAGAAGAAGAGATCACAATACTAAAGAATGGAAAAGAAGATATAAATATAGATGATGAGATTAGCAAAAGTTTTGAAACCATTGTCCATCTTAAGGTCCAAATTGAAGAAGCCAAAAGAATAGAGGAACTATTAAAGAATCAAATAAATGAAAAGGAAGAGTCATGTTGTAAGTTATAAGTTGAAATTGTTGACCTTAGAAAGAAGGTGGAAAAGTCAAACAAATTCTTACATAGATCACTAATCTTGGATTAGATCTTGGAAATTCAAAGATCACCATGTAATAAATCAGGTCTTGGATACAAAGAAGAAGATACACATGCTGAAGCAAGCACCTCAAAGAAGCATGAGGTAAGTCCATCAAATAAGGAAGACAATGTTGCAAAACAACCATCTACACAAGGCAAAGAAAACCTAACAAAGCAAGGAAGACATCAAGAAGCTATTCTTGGGACACCAAAGCAAAGGTATGAAAGTATTTTTCATGAGTATTGTTATTCATGTAATTAATATGGTTACAAATCTTTTGAATGTAGATCTTATGAAAGGAGATATAATGGAATATTTTATAACACCATAAGGTGTTGGAGATGTGATCAAGTAGGACACATTGTTTTTCACTGTAACTCCATGAAATGCTACAGTTGTAGTGGATTTGGCCACAAATCCCAAGAGTGTTGGAACACAAGAAGAATGTCCACGATGATGACTTCACATAGAATGGCTAGAAGAAGGAATGAAGTAAGAAAGGGAGAAATCTTTGAGAAGATGGATGCTCAGAGCTCAAGTTCTGAGGAGAAGGGTGTTGGACAACTGAGAATAGTAACAACTGATGGGTGAATCAGTTGTTACTATGCTTAAACAATTATGCTTATTTTAAACTCTTTACACAACATTTAATGATAGTCACAATAATGCAGGGAAGTAAGCAATAGAACATTCATCATTAGTCACACATATGAGATACACAGAGATAGATATTTCCTGAGGAAACCCATACAGGTTAAAAACCTCTTCTTCTTTATATGATAAGTAATCTTTACATTATTTACATTATCATACATATGAGCACCAACTCATAATGAGGCTACAACCTCTATTTTGCAAGTTGCTACTTGCTGAGAGCACCAACTCTCTAGATTTTTCTAGCACCAACTAGAAGGGAGCACCAACTCCCTATATTCTCTAGAAACAACTAGAAGGAAGCACCAACTCCCTGTGTTCAAGCACCCACTTGAACCTTTGAGGACAACAATCCTCCCTAGCACCTCCCTACCACCCTGAAATATAAATCTTTGCTATTAAGACTTATTACAATGATATAAATTTCTTCAATGGCTTACTGGTCTCATCACTGTTCTACTACACTGCATTGCTCTGTATGCATCAATGTCTTCTACACACTCCTTGCACTTTCTATTCTTTTGCCTTTTATGCTCTCTGTGCCATGTCCCTTCAATGCACTATTCCCCTTTTGTGCATCTATGCTACTACGCTCTACCTCCTTCTTCACACCTCAATCACACACAACAACAACAACACCAATCTCTTCTTTGTTCCCCATACTTATCGTCTCTGTGCTCCTTGTCCATCCAATATTCACCAAACTCCTCATGTCGAGTACTCTACCTGATCATCATTGCAACTCTTCAACTCCTTTGGCGGTTCAACCCACGCGTCCAGCATCACTGGGTGTTATCCTAAGATTTCTCAGCTTGTTTGGCAGTTGAGACTCTTCGTCTTCTCTATCATAGTCAAGCTAATCCTCTCTGTTGCAGTTATAGGCTTCAACGCCCATCCATCTGTCAATCGCCTCTAAGAATAGTCTTCAATCACTAGAAGATGACTCCAGCCTCTTACTCTTATTTAGCGATCATACTGAGGCCCCTTCAAGTCCTCTGGCAGATGCCAGAAACCCTCAGTCGTTTCTAGCAGTTACACTATGAAAGTGCAATAATAGCCCTTTGATCATATTCAAGTTCACCTGCACTGTTGGATGGAGTTCGTAGGGTCTTGCGTTTAATTCATCGTTTCGCATTTTGGCATTTCGGGATTCCTATGGTTAAGGTTTCTTTACACTTCACGTATTGATCCCCGAAACTCCGAAATTGAGCTTGATTTCACTAGCTCCTTCCTCCATCTTCCGTCAATGTGACCAATGGCTCTGACCATAGGCTGAGACAAAATGTGTTTCGCATTTCAGCATTTCGACAATCCTGTTGTGAGGCATCTCGACTCTCCAAGTCGCGATCTCTGAAACTCCGAAAAAGGAGCTTAGGTGGACTAGCTTCGATCATTTTGACATTTTGTATTTCGGAATTTCACGATTTTACATGTCGCGAATTCCTGTTGTGAGGCATCTTGAATCTCCAAGTCGCGATCTTCGATATATCCTCCATGTCGCAATTTCGCATTTCGACCTTTCGCAATTTCGCATATCGTGAGTTCGAGAGGTTAGGAAACCCCGTTCCTCGACTTTCCAGTCAGCGAAATGACGATCTGTCGCCATGTGTCCTATGGACCCAACAGTCCAGTTCTTGTCGTGATTTTGATAATTCACGGGCCTTCGTCATGTCTGATCAACGGTCCAGATCAATCCTCGATCCGACAGCTAGAATTATTTTGCGATTTTGCATATCGTGACTTCAAAGGTTAAAGTTCCTGTTTTCTTTTATTTCCTGGTCTACGAAATCCTAGTATCTGAAACTCCGAAATGGAGTCGGACTAACATATTTTGACGTTTTTCATTTTGCCACTTCGGAACTCCTGTTGTGAGGGTCCTTGACATATCCAACTCCTAGTCTGCGAAATCCCGATATCCGAAACTCCGAAATGGAGTTGGGCCAAAATATTTAGGCATTTTGCATTTCATCACTTCAGGACTCCTGTCGTGAGGGTCCTTGACATCTCCAACTCCCGGTATCCGAAATCCCAGTCAAAGTGCCTATTTTGGGTTTTCAGGGTTTCACATTTTGCAATTTCGGGATTCTTGTGTTGGAGAGTCTCGACTCTTGACTCCTCTAACTCCCGATATCTGAACCTCCGGTCGATGTGCTTGTTTTGGATTTTTGGGGTTTTTCATTTCACGATTTTGGGACTCTTGTGATGGAGAGTCTCGAATCTTGACTCCTCCAACTCTCGGTATCTAAACCTCCGGTCGATGTGCCTGTTTTGGGTTTTTGGGGTTTCGCATTTCACGATTTCGGGACTCCTGTGATGGAGAGTCTTGACTCTTGACTCCTCCAACTCCCGGTATCCGAGCCTGTCCTTGTTTTTCCATTGCTTCATACTCTGAACTTTCCATCAATGAAAAGCACACCTGCTTGTAAACATGCCAACAATCTCCCCCTTTGGCATTGATGGCAACCCTGAACGACTGTGCTAATCTGTTTGGACCTCCAAATGTAGCATCCGTTCTGAACCACTCCTTTTCTCCCCCTTTGACATCAATGTAAAAGAAAACGTGCTCCCCCTGAGCTATTGCATTACTTTTAGGAGGTATTAGATATTCAATCAATTCAATACTCCCCCTAACATGATAGACTCTCTTAGGTGTGAGACGGGATCACACCCAACTTCTGTCGGAGATATTCAAATGGTCTCTTGTCTAGTGGTTTAGAAAAGATGTCTGTAATTTGTTCCGTGGTTGGAATGTAATGGCCCTAAACAACCTAATTGGTGACCTTCTCTCTCAGAAAATGGTATTTTATGGAAATATGCTTGGTCTTGGAGTGGAATACAGGATTCTTAGACACACTGATGGCACTAGTGTTATCACAATGAATTGGGATCGGTGCAATGTATTTTACCTCCAAGTATGCAAGTGTCTGAATCATCCATAATACCTGAGTGTAATAGGTAGCAGCAACAATGTACTCTGCCTCTGTAGTTGATAAAGAAATGGAACCTTTCTTTTTACTCAACCATGCTACTAGAGAGTCTCCTAAGAAGAATGCACCTCCACTCGTGCTTTTCCTTTCATCCACGCAGTTAGCCCAATCAACATTTGAGTAGAATGATAATTGAAAATTCTGATTCTTAGGATAACATAGGCCATAGTTCATTGTTTCTTTCAAATATCTGAATATCCTTTTGATACCTAGAAAATGACTCTGTTTAGGTGCAGACTGATATCTTCCTACCATTCCAACAACATGCATTATGTCTGGGCGAGATGTTGTGATGTACAGTAGGCTACCGATCATTGATCTATATGAACTTTGATCAACATTAGGTGAGTCATCATCCTTACTTAATTTTCATCCAGTAACCATAGGTGTGCTCACAGGTTTAGAGTCTTCCAATTGAAACCTTTTCAACATTTCTCTTAGATATTTTTCTTGAGAAATGAACATCCCTTCAAACCTCTGAATAATTTGCATACCAAGAAAAAATGACAGTTCACCTATCATAGACATTTAAAGCTCAAACTCCATGGCAGAAGCAAACCATTGTACCAATGAATCCTTATTACATCTGAAGATGATTTCATCTACATAGACCAATACGATGAGCAGATCATTATCCTTTGTTTTGATATACAAATTGTTGTCAATTGTTCATCTCTTGAACCCTTTGTCTTTGAGATACATATCAAGTCTATGATACCAGGCTTGAGGGGCTTGTTTTAACCCATATAGATCTTTCTTCAGATTGCATACTAAGTCAGGGTTATCAAACAGTTCGAAAGCCTCTGGTTGTTCCATATAGACTTCTTCACTTAAATCTCCATTTAGAAAGGCTGACTTGACATCCATTTGATATACTTTAAACCTTTTATGACAAGCATAGGAAAGAAACATTCTGATAGCTTCTAATCTTGCTATGGGCACAAATGTTTCATCAAAATCCAGTCCTTCTATTTGAGCATATCCTTTACACACCAATCTTTCTTTGTTCCTGACAACTTGTCCCTACTCATTCAACTTATTCTTAAAGATCCATTTAGAGCCAATGATATTTTTACCTTCAGGTCTATAAACCATCTCCCACGTATTGTTTTTCTCAATTTGATCAAGTTCATCATTCATTGCTTTAACCCAATGGTCATCTTTGCTAGCTTCATTAAAATTCTTGGGTTCCAGCATGGATATGAAAGCTATATGTGATTGTTCGGTGTTGTTGATTATCTTTCTCCTGGTTTGTACACCTTTGTCTTTTTCACCAATGATCTGACTTGCAGGATGATTCTTTTGAGTGATTCTGGAGGAGGAATTTGAAGTTGTCTGCTAATTTGAGTCTGTCTTAGTATCTATGAATTCATCTGATTCAGAGTCTTTGTTTTATGATTCTTGGACATGTTCATCTTCAACCTTAGTTGTGTCCTTTGTAGAAGACTCATTAATGTATACCTCTCTTGCTGGGATTCCTTCATCAAATTTTACGTCAATACAGTCAACCATTTTATGCAGCCTCTTATTATAGTATATGTAACCTTTACTGTTTGTAGCGTACCCTAAGAAGATACCTTCATCAACCCTGTCATCATATTTGCCAAGGTTCTCATCATTATTCTTTATGTGACATTTACTCCCAAAGACTTTGAAGTGTTTGATTGAGACATGTCTCCCATACCATAGTTCATAAGGTGTCTTGTCACTTTGTGGTCTAAGGTGGGATTTGTTAAGAACGTGGAATGTTATGTGTATTGCTTCTACCCAGTAGGTTTGACCAATGTTCTTCTCATTCATCATTGACCTGGCCATTTCCTGCACTGTTCTGTTTTTCCTCTCAACTACTCCATTTTGTTGTGGAGTTCTTGGGATTGTGTATTCTCTCTTGATCCCATGCCTATCACAGAATTCCTTGAAATCACTTGACATAAACTCTCCTCCTCAGTCTGATCTTACTGCCTTTAACCTCTTTCCTATTTGAGTCTTAGTTAAAGCCTTAAATATTTTAAACTTCTCAAATGCTTCTTCTTTTTCCTTGAGAAAGGAAACCCAAGTAAGTCTGGAGTAATCATCAATAATCAACATGAAGTAGTTTTATTTCCCTGTGCCTTCCTATCTTGATGGTCCACATAAATCCATATGAACTAGTTGGAGTGGTTTCTCTATTGAAGTAAAGATCTTGGACTTAAACTGTGTCCTGGTTAGCTTTCCTACTTGGCAGGGTTTACACATTGAATTTTGGGGCTTTGATATTCTCGGAAGATCTTTTATTGCCTCGATATTTTTGAGTTTGACTAAGTGGTCAAAGTTTAGATGTCCAAGTCTCCTATGCCATAACCAACTTTCATCATGTTTGCTTAGATGACACTCGTCTCTATTTTCTTTCATCACATATACATTATTTTCTGTCCTTATGCCTTTGGCCACCACTTGTCCTGAGTTTACAGACTTTATTTTTCATTCCTTGGACATGAACACCACTTCACATCCTCTGTCACACATTTGACTTACACTGAGAATATTATGTTTCAGCCCATATACAAGTAGAACATCTTGGGATTTTCCTTTTCCATTACTTAAACTCACCATCCCTTTACCCTTTATTTTACCTAGAGCATCATTTCCAAAGGTTACGTTTCCTGATTTGCTTTCACTTAGAGATAGAAACTTACCTTTGTTTCCCATCATATGTTTGGAGCATCCACTGTCTATATACCAAGGGTTCATTTTTCTTTGAGCTGACAACACTAGTCCACACTTGTCACTTTCTTTCTTCTTCCAAACCTTGACAGTTTCAGTAGGGGAATTCAAATATGGTTCATAGTTCCTTAATTGACAATCAACAGATTTATGTCCATAGTTCTGACAGATGTAGAATTCAATATCATTGTTCAATAGGTCAAAATTATTATTGTAGCGTTGTCTACTCATTGACTGTTGATTATTTATTGACCTCCTTAGTTGCATGTCTCTAGACTTAATTTGGAAATTTGAAATCTATGAAGGTTTGTTACTTGGCTGTATCATTCTTTGTTGTGGCAAGCATTTATTCCTTTGAAATCTTAATTGCTCATGTTTAAGTCTTAAGGAACAATTTACAACTTTGTGACCAAAGTTAGAATAATAGAAACAATAACCATAGAAAAATTCTTTGTACCTGGAAAATGGTTGTCTTCTTTGAGAAAATCGATTTCTTCCATGCTGATGACGTCTTTTAGCAGGGAGCACATTATTTCTTTGTTTTACAAATTCATTCCTAGTACCTTTTTCTTTACTCATCCTAGGTGATTGATTGCCTTCCTTTGTTTCTGCAGGTTTGTTGTTGTCATTGGTTGTAGATTTGACAAACTTGATGGGTTCTTCATTTCTTGGCTTACCACTATTTGACCCCTCTTCATAACCCAGACCAGTGTTCAGCTTTGGATTCCTTTGCTAATTCATAATGGTGGCTAATCCTTCTGAGGCTTTGATACTTGACAGATTCTGATTATACAAGGCTTGAAACTTCTCCATCTATTTCCTAGTTTTCACTACTTCTTGTTCTAAGGCTTCACATCTTGCAATCTTTTCTGATAACTGTCGTTTCACAATGTCTTCGATTTTCTTTTCCTCTTCTAATTCCACTTTTAGTAGGACAAGGTCTTCATCAGGTTCTTTACTGTCTTTCTAGAACTGTATCAACAATTGTCTTTTCTTTCTGTTCTTAATTCTTAGTCTGACAATCTCTTCCAATGCATTGATTAGTTCTCTTTCCATGTCAACCACAGCTTCTTCATTAGCATCACTTCCAATGGTTTTATTATCATAATCCTCTTTGGCCATAAGTATGAAGTCATTTAGTTTATCTTCAATAGAGGAGTCATTGTCTTCATCATCTGAAGGATCATCATCATCATTTATGCAAAGACTTTTCTTCTTAAAGTTATTCTCTTTAAAGAAATTTCTGTGTTTTTTCTTCTCCTCATCATCACATGTCTGATCCTTTCTTTTGTGGGGAAATTTATTTGAAAAATGACCTATCCTACCATAGTTGAAACATTTAAAAGGCAGTTTACCTTTGTATTTTCCTGATCCCTTCTTCAGTCTCTTCACAAATTTTGCTTCAATTTCATCAGGCTTAGAATCCTCATTCTTGTCTTCTTTAAATGATGCTTCTATGGAGGTGGGTTTACCTTTACCTATTCTCATTTCATATGCAGTCAACATTCCTAGAATTTGATCAGACTCCAAGGTTTTTAGATCATTAAGTTCTTTTATAGAAGAGACCTTCGGGTTGAACCTATCTAGGAGAGATCTCAAGATTTTCTGAACTAAAGAAGGTTCCTCAATTTTTTCACCAAGTGCTTTCATTGCATTTACCATTTCTTCTACT
This sequence comes from Picea engelmannii, assembly GCA_009831015.1. NCBI lineage: Eukaryota > Viridiplantae > Streptophyta > Pinopsida > Pinales > Pinaceae > Picea > Picea engelmannii. Next base: position 290,777 of record ML778538.1, on the reverse strand, counting down.
CTTAGAAAGTATTTTCCAACAGTTTCATCTTCCTTCATCTTCAGCTGTTCAAACTGTATTCTGTGGGTTTGAAGCTTGGCATCCTTTACCTTCTCATTACCTTCATAGCTGTTAATGATCTTGTCCCACATTTCTTTGGCAGTTCCTAGGTGCATAACTTTTATGAATTCTGCTTTCGCAAGCCCACTCAAAATAGCATTCATAGCCTTAGCGTTGAAGCTAAATTCTATCTTGTCATCCTTATTAGCTAGTACAACTGGCTTTACATAACCAGTATCTACCACATCCCAGACATCTGAACCTAAAGCCATTATGTAGGTTCTCATTCTAACTTTCCAGAAGGCAAAGTTTGTTCCATTGAACAGAGGGGCCTTATTGGTTGAATTTCCTTCATCGCTTGACATGTTTAAGCTCTAGGATCTACCGTTAGATAAAAGGGGTCGACTCTGATACCAATTGTTGGAAAACTGAGAGGGGGGGGGGTGAATCAGTTGTTACTGTGCTTAAACAATTATGCTTATTTTAAACTCTTTACACATCATTTAATGACAGTCACAATAATGCAGGGAAGTAAGAAATAGAACATTCATCATCAGTCACACATATGAGATACACAAAGATAGATATTTCCTGAGGAAAACCATACAGGGTAAAAACCTCTTCTTCTTTATATGATAAGTAATATTTACATTCTTTACATTATCATACATATGAGCACCAACTCATAATGAGGCTACAACCTCTGTTTTGCAAGCTGTTACTTGCCGAGAGCACCAACTCTCTGGATTTTTCTAGCACCAACTAGAAGGGAGAAACAACTCCCTGGATTCTCTAGCACCAACTAGAAGGAAGCACCAACTCCCTGTGTTCAAGCATCCACTTGAACCTCTAAGGACAACAGTCCTCCCTAGCACCTCCCTACCACCTACCTACCACCCTAAAATATAAATCTTTGCTATTAAGACTTATTACAGCGATATAAAGTTCTTTAATGGCTTACCGGTCTCATCATTGTTCTGCTACACTGATCTTCTCTTTCTGCATCAGTGTCTTCTGCACAGTCCTTGCGCTTTCTGTTCTTTTTCCTTTTATTCTCTCTACGCCATGTCCCTTCAATGCACCATTCCCCTTCTATGCATCTCTGCTACTGCACTCTGCCTCCTTCTTCACACCTCAATCACACACAACAACAACAACATTGATCTCTTCTTTGTTCCCCATACTTATCGTCTCTGTGCTCCTTGTCCATCCAATATCCACCAAAATCCTCATGTCAAGTACTCAACTTGATCATCATTGCAAATCTTCAGCTTCTCTGGCGGTTCAACCCACGCGTCCAACATCACTGGGTGTTATCCTGTGATTTCTCAGCCTGTCTGGCTATTGAGACTCTTCGTATTCTCTATCATAGTCGAGCTAATGCTCTCTGTTGCAGCTACAGGCTTCAACGCCTATCCATCTGTCAATCGCCTCTAAGAATAGTCTTCAATCACTGGAAGATGCCTCCAACCTCTTCCTTTTCTATGGTGATCATACTGAGGCCTCTTCAAGTCCTCTGGTAGAAACCCTCAGTCGTTTCTAGCAGTTACACTGTGAAATGCAACAGTAGCCCTCCGATCATATTCAAGTTCACCTGCACCATTGGATGGAGTTTGTAGGGTCTTGCATTTAATTCACCGTTTTGCATTTCAGCATTTCAGGATTCCTGTGGTTAAGGTTTCTTTACGCTTCACGTATTGATCCCCGAAACTCCAAAATTGAGCTTGGTTTCACTAGCTCCTTCCTCGATCTTTCATCGATGTGACCAATGGCTGTGACCACAGGCTGAGCCAAAACGTGTTTCTCATTTTGGCATTTCGTTAATCCTGTTGTGAGGCATCTCAACTCTCCAAGTCACAATCTCCGAAACTCTAAAAAAGGAGCTTAGATAGACTAGCTTCGATCATTTTGGCATTTTGTGTTTCGTCATTTCGCGATTTATCATTTTGCAAATTCCTGTTGCAAGGCATCTCGACTCTCCAAGTCGCGATCTCCGATATATCCTCCATGTCACAATTTCGCATTTCAGATTTTCACGATTTCACATATCGTGAGTTTGAGAGGTTAGGGAACCCTGTTCCTCAACTTTCTAGTCAGCGAAATGATGATCTATCGCCATGTGTCCTATGGACCCAACGGTCTAGTTCTTGTCATGATTTCGATACTTCACGAGCCTTCATCATTTCTGATTAACGGTCCAAATCAATCCTTGATCCGACGGCTAGGATTATTTCGCGATTTCGCATATCGCAACTTCAAAGGTTAAAGTTCCTTTGTTCTTTGATTTCCCGGTCTGCGAAATCCCAGTATCCGAAACTCCGAAATGGATTCGGACTAACATATTTTGGCGTTTCACATTTCGCCGCTTCGAGACTCCTGTTGTGAGAGTCCTTAACATCTCCAATTCCGGGTTTGCGAAATCCCAGTATCCAAAACTTTGAAATGGAGTCAGACAAACATATTTTGTCATTTCACATTTCGTTTCTTCAGGACTCCTATTGTGAGGGTCCTTGACATCTCCATCTCCTGGTATCCGAAATCCCGGTCGAAGTGCCTATTTTGGGTTTTCGGGGTTTCGCATTTCACGATTTCGGGATTCCTGTGCTGGAGAGTCTCGATTATTGACTCCTCCAACTCTCGGTATCCGAACCTCTGGTTGATGTGCCTACTTCAGGTTTTTAGGGTTTCGCATTTCACGATTTCGGGACTCCTGTTATGGAGAGTCTCGACTCTTGACTCCTCCAACTCCCAGTATCCGAACCTCCAGTCGATGTGCCTATTTTGGGTTTTCGAGGTTTTGCATTTTGCGATTTCGGGACTCTTGTGATGGAGAGTCTCGACTCTTGACTCCTCCAACTCCCAGTATCTAAACTTGTCCTTGTTTTTCCATTGCTGCATACTCTGAACTTGCCATCAATGACAAGCACACCTGCCTGTAAACATGCCAACAAAGGGTCATCTACAGAAGTGGGTGAAGAAGACACAACAGCTAGAACAGGATGAAAGACTGAAGGGAAGCTCAAGTAAGTCATCTACTGGATAGACGCAAGTGGTAGTGTTGACATTTGCGTACATACACAGGATGACCTTCAATAGGTCGTGTATATACACGAGTTGTTGTGCAGCAGACCGCATATATGTGTTAAAGCCTTGGGAAAAAGGAAATGCACATTGCTTGGAGTTTGATGTGATGGTATAACTCTATGACGTAGGGTCTGACATGTTTTATTGCAGGTTTTGACACTGTTTGCTGTAGGTTTTCATGATTCTATGATAGATCATGTAAAAGTGATGATGAAAAATAAATCTTGGGTGCATGGCACTAGCCGATGAGTATGGATTAATGATGATCTGTTGGGGTACATGGTTGGTACATATATGAGTTTCATTGATATATCTTATGATGTATTATTGGAATCATATGTTGGATATCATGGTGCATGCATTTTGCATGTGGTTGGGCTACATATTGAGACATGTAGTTGGTGAGTTGAGTTGATAGTCATGTTGTATATTATTGGGGATTCATAGCTTGTTTATGCATGGTTGATATACTTTCTTGGTGCAAGTGATTATGCTTGATGACACTATGTTGTTGGTATTAATTGATTAGCACAAAATTGGTGCTTGTTTGATACACGGTTATGGTACTTGGTTCATGATGGAGACATATCATGAATGATATGATACATTTATTGGCATGTTGGTAGATGCACATGGTTGGCATGTTGGTAGATGCACATGTTGGCATATTGGCAGAGGCATATGATTGATATATTCCATGGATGATATTTTTGGCACATTGCATGATGTTGATGTACATGGATGATGTACATAGGTGTTGTGAATGATGGGCACACTTTTTGTAAATGTATTTTGTGCATGGTGGGCACATTTTGGTACATGATTGATATTTGGATCATGATTCTTTATTTCATTGGTGACATATCTTTTGCTTCATGATGCTTGGTATGGGATGGGTTTGATGCATGAACAGGTCCAAGGATCGCTATATGGTAGAACATTGTTCATCTCACAAAGAAGATAGGGGGAGTCATTCTTCTTCTCATGATTCTAGGAGGAGATATTTATCAGATGCATACCTAGAAAAGAGCCCTATATTTGAAGAAAGAGCATAGAAGCATAATTCCAGGGGGAGCAATGGTCACAGGGGGAGTATGTTCGATGTATTTTCAGCATTACATCAGATTGATATCCCTTTTTCAAAAGAGGAGAGATTATTCAGCGACAACAAGACAGGGGGAGCAGCCCCAAGAGGAGAATGGCCCTTTGCCATTGATGTCAAAGGGGGAGAGTTAATCACATTTATGTGATTGATGTTTATTGATGAAGAGAGATAGTCACGTTTACTATTGATGTAGAGCATGCCTTGTCTACATGTTTGACATCAATAATTGGTAATTGTTGTTGACATTAATGTTGGTATTTCCATCAATGCCAAAGGGGGAGATTGTTGGATCATGTAGTCATTGATGCCCATGGTTTTGTGATTGATGCCAATGGTTTGATTGATTGATGTCAAGTGATGGATTGATTGATAGGCTTGGTTTATTGATGATTGATGAACAATGTATATATTGTCCTTGATGAGAATGATAGACGTCAAGTGGAAACTAATTGATGAAGATGGATCAATGAGTTGTCATTGATACATGATGCATAATTGATGTAAATGATGCAGTGGTGAATTGATCATTATTGTATTATCATGACTGATAAGGTGCACAAATTTATGAACTCCAAAGTGGTCCCCTTATGGTGAAATCCCTCATGGGAAGACACTTTACAAATTGATTTATCCTAGAAGAATGGTTGGAGGACCCATGCTTGTATGTGGAATAATGAAATGAATATCAATTAATTTGTTGGTGAAATTATCCTAGATGGATAGTGTTTGTCATGCCATTTTTGGTGGTATGTAGAATGTCACGTAACTCCTCACCGTTTGAGAGTTATGGCCCTATGAAGTTGAAGGATCCTCATATGTTGTCTTGAAGCCCCAAATGGTCAAAGAAGTCAAAGTTCCCTAAAAGAAGAAATAATTATTTAAATGATAAAGTAAAGTGACAAAGTCAAGATGGATTATTTAAATAATAAAGAGAAGTGACAAAATCAAGAAGGAATATTTAAATGATAAAGTATTGAAGAACTTTCTATTTATGGAAAGTGGTTAATCCTAAAATAAGGAAAATATGTTAAGTGACCTAGTAATGGGTTAAGTGACCTAAAAATGGGATAAGTGACCTAGAAGATGAAAGTATAAATAAGATAGCTATGGTCTCTTGTAGATCATCATTTTTGTGGATCAATGAAGAGCTTCTAGTGAGAATATCTTTTGGAGTATTGATGAAGAGCTTCATGTGAGAGCTCCTTGTGTGAGAATTTTGGTGTGGATCTCTTGAGAATGATTGAATATCTATTCTCAGAAAGAGAGTGTGAGGAGGATCTCATGGACGCATCAAATTTTTGGCAATATCGGACATCTTGACAGGAAAAGTCTCGGAGCTTTAGAAACCCTATTTTCTGATGCATACACAAGTTGTCTGTGTATAGGGTGCGTGTATGCAAGCTGTATGTGTACAAGGTGTGTATAAGATGTGTATAATATGTGGGTTGTCTATAGGGAGTGTACAATAGATACGTATACAAGGTGTGTATACGTGGGTTGTTTATGTATAGGGAGTGTACAGTAGATAAAATCATGGAGATTTTTATTTTCAGGGCCTACATGTACTTCCTTTTTCAATTCACTTTGTCATATTCAAAAATTCATTTCTCCTCAACCATGAGGATCCATGTGATGTGCCACATACCATCGGAAACAGAATGATGTATACTATTCATTCATGGGTGTTGTATATGCATGTGCATTTTCCTTCATGTCCAAATACCTTTACCAACCCATGACTAGGGTTGACATCAATGACAACAATCAATCTTCCAACAGGTTGTTTGTGTATAGGGAGTGTACAGTAGATAAAATCATGGAGATTTTTTTTGAGATGATGACAAGTTGTTGAAGACTGAAGCAGGTTCTAGATCTACACTCTATGGGCTCATATCTATCACTGAGACACATATGGTTACATTATTGGATAGAATTTCTTATTGTGTTATGAATGCTTAGGGCATTCTTGGTATGGATTCTATGATGTGGTTTAGTTTGGTTGATTTGGTTGATGGAGTGAGCAATACATTTTTGATTCAGTGGTGACATGATTGCTATGGTATACTAGTTGTTTATACATGTTTGAGATAGCATTCATATTGATTTTTTGTGGAGTATGAGCAAGCTATTGGAGAGATTGGATGTATTGTGACTGGATGGTGGTCAGTTTGGACAATGAGAAACATAAGAGAATGATAAATTGGTTGCAAAATATCTTGAAGGACAAACCCTAATACATCAGAAGGTATATGCAGGCTGCATTAGTGTTTGGAAGCATATACGTATGTTGTATTATTGATAGGGTGGGTATAACACGTGGGTTGTACTACTGGTAGGGTGCGTACATGTATGTTTCACTATTGATAGGTCGCTTACCTGTTGCAGATTGACATATGTTGAGAATTGTTGCCTCATCTCAGTTGATGCTAAGGGTGTACGTTGAGTCTTGCATTATAGAGCTAGTGCTCTTGTAGAGTTTTACTCTATTCAATTGTTGTTGATAAACCCCAGATTGTTGTCCCTAATAAAAAGAAAAATGTACATACATTTTGTGTCCTTTGTGTTTTTTATGATGATGACTTGTTGATGATATATTTTTGATATATGTTGTTGATATATGTTCACATCTAACTAGTTATAAATGACAACAATGGGTAATGAATGAATGTTGAATGTTAACTAAGGTGTTTTGTGCAAGAGGGAAGTTTTGGGGAAAAGAGCCCCACACTCATTCACCCCCCCC
>ML778538.1:237961-261975 GCA_009831015.1 Picea engelmannii | reverse complement strand
GTCAGAGTGCAATTTTCTTGGCGAAGAACCCTGCTTATCATTCAAAGACAAAGCACATTGATGTTCAATATCACTTTGTGAGAGACATGATTGAAGAAAATAAAGTATCACTGATGAAGGTGGACACTTTGAAGAATGTTACAAATTCATTAACAAAATTTGTGAGCTTGGTGTAGAGGATCCATGGGCATTGTTGACTATGTAACCCTGTAACCCCCAGTGTGCAAAGAAAACAACAAGTGGGAGAATGTTGGGTATGTGTTATATTCTTTGCACGAGTAGTAGTGTCTGAGCGTCTATGTCGGGCGGTTAGAGGGGGGTGCAGGGGGCAGTGCCCCAAATTCTTTTTTTTCTTTGGGCCGACATATTTTCGCTAGTTTCGGGACAACATATTTTCGTCGGGCCGACATATTTCCGGGACCACCTGATATTAGGTGGTTTTTCGGCACATGGTTTTTTGTCGATGGTTTTCTATTTCCGGTTAAGGAATTAGGGTTTTGGACTAATCCAGGTCATTGGGTTAGGGATTTGGATGTTGCTGGATCCTATATGTATATTGTATTGTAAACAATGCAAAACAATGTATGAATATAATATATGCTGGTTTTCCCGGTTTGGGTTTCCAGGTGAAAAATCTCTGTGTAATGTTTGTATTTGCCATTGTATCTTTTCTGTTCTTTTCTGAATATCAGTTTGCAGTAGATATTGTACAAGGTTAGAATTTACACCTAAAACTAAGAAAAATTTGGAAAAAAGACACAATTTTTTAAGGAACCTCTGGACCCAGAGAGTCTGTTAGGGTCTCAACAAGACTTGGAGATTGATAGTGTAGAATTCCTGTAGAAACCTCGATAGATCTAGAATTCTAGTTAAATTGAACACATGAAATTTGTTGATATTCAAGAGATGAGAGAAAGTTTTTGCTCCATAAAAAAGAGAATTATATTAATAAAAAATGAATATACATGAGCAACCATCCTCAAAATAGAAGAGAGGAGGTGAATATATAGAATTTCCAACATAGAAATTCTAGTAAAAAAAAAAGCTACAAATAGCTAAAATAGGTGTCATAAGCTAAGGGAGACCAAATAGTTCGACCTAGACCCCTAAATATACATGTCACACACTCATTAATGTCCACAAGAGTTAAGTGATCTACATTATCTCACTTAAGCTCACTTAACTGACAAGAGAAGCAGTTCCAACTCACCTAACTGACCCGAAATAGTAGTTACTAATAATAGTAATGAAAAAAATAATTAATTAAGGAATAAATCTCTCACTCAAAGAGGAGGTATGAATTCCCCAATAATAGATGACTTTTTTCATGGGGGAGTTGGAATAAATCAAGGATAAATCAAGAATAAATCAAGAAAAATTAAGAACCGAGAGTTGAGTCTTGATCTAAAATTAGCAGTTTTCCCTAAAATCTAGGGATGAGGCACCCTTCTTCTCTATGTGACCAAATTAGGTGAAATAAAGTGTAAATGAATGTATTAACCAAGATCTAGGAGTCTAAGCTAGGTATAAACTAATGTAAGTTAGGGATATGCTCCAACACCCCCCCTTAAGCCTAACTGTAATGACAAAAAATTTGAGTCCCGACAACTTGGCCATTTTAGGTACTCATTACATAAAATAATTCCTCATGAAAAGAGGAAAGAGGGAAAACCTCGTGGGAAAAAACCCCCCCCAAAAAGAGGAAAAAAAATGCTAAGTGGCCAAAAGTGACCTACTCAATTGTCTCCACCACTCCAATCATAGCTCTCAGTTCTGAAAATTTCTTTTCAGTGAAGGACTTGGTGAAGATGTCTGCAACCTGTTGCTCTGTGGGGTAGTACTGCAATGAAATGAATATGTCATGGATCAACTCATGGATGTAATTCATGTGATGAACTTCCCATCTGCGAGAAGCGACAATGGCCAAAACTAGTCGAATGGAGTCCATTTTTGCAACAGGTGCAAATGTCTCTGTGTAATCTATGCCATGTACCTGTGAGTATCCTTTTGCGACAAGTCAATATTTTTACTTGCTGATATCGCCATATGCAGAAATATTTGTTCAATATATCCATCGTCATCGAACAAGCTTTCTTCCTTCCAGAAGTGGAACCAAGTCCCATGTGTTGTTGTCCATAAGAGCAGAGTACTCTTCATCCATGGCAGCCTCCCAAAGTGGGTTTCCAGCAGCCTCAGAGTATGAATTTGGATCTGAACCAAGTGGAATATAGCAATGTATGAGAAGCAAAGGTTCTGTGGCAGCCAGGGCTTGAGGAGCCCCAAAACATTGTGATCTAGTTCTTCTTGTATTCGCAGGATCACCGACTAGTTCACCCGCATCTTGCAGGGTTTTCTCTACCCAAGTTGGAAACTGAGTTGGAGAAGCCATGACCTGCTCCTCATCCTCTGTATCAAACCCAAAAGGATTCTTTGATGGCTTCTATGAAGTGCTTGAATAATTTTATGACTCCTCCTCATCAGTGACAACAAGCAGTTCCTCGGCAGGGTCTTCTGAAAAATCATGTAGTGATTCTTCTTCAAACTTCACACTTCGAGCTAGAATGAACTTTTCAGTGTGAGAGTCTAGAAATATATATCCTTTGACACCTTCAATATATCCAAAAAATATTCATTCAACACTTTGAGGCTCCAAAGCCTTCCTCTTATCTATCGGAATGTGAGCCCATGCTCGTGAACCAAAAATACAAAAGTGCGATACTTTCGGTTTCTTACCAGTCCAACATTCAAAAGGAGTGGTGCCTTTGAGTGATTTGTGAGGAACTCAGTTATGAATGTATGTTTCACAATTAATAGATTCATCCCATATCTTGGGAGCTAATGATTTCGACTGTAGCATACAAATTTTCATCTCTTTTAAGGATCGGTTTCTCCTCTCCGCAACACCGTTCTGCTGTGGTGTATATGGCATTGTGTGTTGTAGTTGTATACCTGCATCAATACAAAGTAGCTGCACATATTTGTTGACATACTCCCCCCTATTATCATTATGGAGTATCTTAATCTTACACCTAGACTCATTCTCAGCAAGTGCTTTAAATTCTATAAGGCATTCAAATACTTCCGATTTTAATTTTAAAAAAAATACCCAAGTAAAGCGAGAGAAATCATCTATGAAGGTGAGTACATATCGAGCCTTACTGATTGAAGGCTGCAGGAATGGGCCCACGATGTCACTGTGAATCATCCCAAGAGGTGATGAATCTCTCTGTGCCTTCCCTTTGTCAAACTTTTTCTCTGGATTCTTGCCAAGAATGCATCCTTGACATACACCGCTTGTGAATAATAGCTGACAATCCTTCTACCATGTTTTCCTTGCTGATTTGATGCAAGTACTTATAGTTTAGATAGCCAAATATTTCATGCCATAACCTACTGATATCATTAGATTGTGACAGAAATACAGTGCTAATAGATTTAGGAACAAAGTGGGAGAAGAAATATAAATGAGAACCGTGATCTGCAATTCCATGTGCAAGTTGTGAGCCTGTGGAAATGTCGGTAATCACTACGGAGTCCGAAGTGAACTCCACCTTCCTTGTAGAGCCAGAATGAGTGATCTGATATATAGAGAGAATATTTGCAGACATTGAGGGAAAATGAAGCACATTTATGAAGCAACCCCCTTAAAGATCAACAATTCCTTCTTCGCACACCTTTGCGGGTGTGGCATCTCCCAAGTAAATTGGGGATCTGGTGCTTTCTTCGATGGAGGAAAATTCATCTTCCGATGCAGCCATATGGTTCGATGCAATTGAATCAAGGATCCAATATGATGGATTGGATGTGACATCCATTAAATCATGACCATCTCATGCTCTCCCTCACGTTCCGTTATCATCTTTCTTCTTTGTATTTTCGGGTACCGTGAGATTGTGTTGCTACAATTGCTTAGCCATCTCATCGATAGTCTTCCTCATGCAATTTTCTTCGGGATGAAAAACTTTGGAACAGTATCTGAAAATTTTTCTTTCCTTATTCTTCTTCTTACCCTTAGGCTCAGAAGGGTTCTCTTAAGATTGTGCAAATCTCTCCTTCTTCGATTCAGGAAATTTACCCGTTCCATTTTTCTTGTCTTTTCCACTGCTCTTTGGAGCATCAGTAGTTGCAAGTGCTTGGTTCTTGGAACGCTTGATGGCACACATTTGGAATAAATTATCTTTCTCTTGAGTCAATGCTGCAATGAAATAATTTAATGGAGGCATTTTCCATTTTTCCTGAGTCAATTTAGATGCTTGAAAAGATGACACAAATATGAAATATTCAGGGCCTAGTTTGGAGAGAATTGAAAGGATGAGTTGTTCTTCCTCTTTCATGACTCCACATGCATTAAGTTCAATGAGGAGGGATTTGAAATTGGTGAATAATTATTGCAGGTTGTTGAAATGAATTGGACTTAGGGATATGAGTTCATTCTCCAGTTGATGCACTCTCATTGCATCCTGCTTGTCGAATAGTCCTTCCAATGTGGTCCAAACCACATCGGGAGTAGTGGTTCCACTGACATGAAAGAGGAGATCTCTGGAAATTGATAGGCATGTCATCCCAATTGCTTCATCTGATTTATTGAAATACTTTATCTTCTTCACTGCAGCATTCGGTTCTTTCTCCGTTCCCATTGTTACCCGGTAAAGCCCTTTGCTTCGGAAGAGCAGAGAGATCTCTGTCTTCCATTCGAAGTAATTGAAAGGATTTAGAATGAGTTTTGTGGGCTGAGAGAGATGATCCATTGCTACTTTTTTTGCCTCCTGATGATCTATACCTACAAATAAAACTGTGTACAATCCACTAGATTCAATCTAGCTCTGATACCATGTAGAATTCTTGCAGAAATCCCGATAGATCTAGAATTCTAGATAAATTGAACACATGAAATTTTCTGATATTCAAGAGATGAGAGAAAGTTTTTTCTCCATAAATCAGAGAATTATATTAATAAAAAATGAATATACATGAGCAACCATACTAAAAAAAAAAGAGAGGAGGTGAATATATAGAATTTTCAACATAGAAATTCTAGTAAAAAAAAAGCTAGAAATAGCTAAAATAGGTGTCATAAGCTAAGGGAGACCACATAGTTCGACCTAGAACACTAAAGATACATGTCAGACACTAATTAATGTCCACAAGAGTTAAGTGATGTGCATTGTCTCACTTAAGCTCACTTAACTGACAAGAGAAGCAGTTCCAACTCACTTAACTGACCCGAAATAGTAGTTACTAATAATAGTAATGGCAAAAATCATTAATTGAGGAATAAATCTCTCACTCAAAGAGGAGGTGTCCATTCCCCAATAATAGATGATCTTTTGGATTTGGGAGTTGGAATAAATCAAGGATAAATCAAGAATAAATCAAGAAAATCAAGAACCGGGAGTTGAGTCTTGATCTAAAATTAGCAGTTTTCCCTAAAATCTAGGGATGAGGTGCCCTTGTTCTCTATGTGACCAAATTAGGTGAAATAAAGTGTAAATGAATGTATTAACCAAGATCTAGGAGTCTAAGATAGGTATAAACTAATGTAAGTTAGGGATATGCTTAGCTTAGACTCCTAGATCTTGGTTAATACATTCATTTACACTTTATTTCACCTAATTTGGTCACATAGAAAAGAAGGGTGCCTCATCCCTAGATTTTAGGGAAAACTGCTAATTTTAGATCAAGACTCAACTCCCGGTTCTTCATTTTCTTGATTTTTCTTGATTTTTCTTGATTTATTCCAACTCCCCCATGAAAAAAATCATCTATTATTGGGGAATGCGCACCTCCTCTTTGAGTGAGAGATTTATTCCTTAATTAATTATTTTTGCCGTTACTATTATTAGTAACTACTATTTCGGGTCAATTAAGTAAGTTGGAACTGCTTCTCTTGTCAGTTAAGTGAGCTTAAGTGAGATAATGTGCATCACTTAACTCTTGTGGAGATTAATGAGTGTGTGACTTGTATATTTAGTGGTCTAGGTCGAACTATGTGGTCTCCCTTAGCTTATGACACCTATTTTAGCTATTTCTAGCTTTTTTTTTAACTAGAATTTCTATGTTGGAAATTCTATATATTCACCTCCTCTCTTATTTTTTGAGGATGGTTGCTCATGTATATTCATTTTTTATTAATATAATTCTCTGATTTATGGATCAAAAACTTTCTTTCATCTCTTGAATATCAACAAATTGCATGTGTTCAATTTAACTCTGCAGGAATTCTACATGGTATTAGAGCTAGATTGAATCTAGTGGATTGTACACAGTTTTATTTGTAGGTATAGATCATCAGGAGGCACAACAAGCAGAAATGGATCATCTCTCTCACCCCACAAAACTCATTCTAAATCCTTTCAATTACTTCGAATGGAAGACAGAGATGTCTCTGCTCCTCCAAAGTAATTGAAAGGATTTAGAATGAGTTTTGTGGGCTGAGAGAGATGATCCATTTCTGCTTTCTGCACCTCCTGATGATCTATACCTGAAAATAAAACCATGTACAATCCACTAGATTCAATCTAGCTCTGATACCATGTAGAATTCCTGCAGAAACCCCGATAGATCTAGAATTCTAGTTAAATTGAACACATGCAATTTGTTGATATTCAAGAGATGAGAGGATTTTTTTGCTCCATAAATCAGAAAATTATATTAATAAAAAATGAATATACATGAGAAACCATCCTCAAAAAAGAAGAGAGGAGGTGAATATATAGAATTTCCAACATAGAAATTCTAGTAAAAAAAAAAGCTAGAAATAGCTAAAATAGGGGTCATAAGCTAAGGGAGACCACATAGTTCGACCTAGACCACTAAAGATACATGTCACACACTCATTAATGTCTACAAGAGTTAAGTGATGCACATTATCTCACTTAAGCTCACTTAAATGACAAGAGAAGCAGTTCCAACTCACTTAACTGACCCGAAATAGTAGTTACTGATAATAGTAACGGCAAAAATCATTAATTAAGGAATAAATCTCTCACTCAAAGAGGAGGTGCACATTCCCCAGTAATAGATGAGTTTTTTCATGGGGGAGTTGGAATAAATCAAGGATAAATCAAGAATAAATCAAGAAAATCAAGAACCGGGAGTTGAGTCTTGATCTAAAATTAGCAGTTTTCCCTAAAATATAGGGATGAGGCGCCCTTCTTCTCTATGTGACCAAATTAGGTGAAATAAAGTGTAAATGAATTTATTAACCAAGATATAGGAGTCTAATATAGGTATAAACTAATGTAAGTTATGGATATGCTCCAACAGATAGAAATGAAAAATGGTAAGGGAAGAGCAAATGGCCAAGGAAAAACACCAAAAACCACGAAAAATGGGTTGCATCCCTACTGGAGTTGCCAATTTTGTTATCAGACTAATCGGTAGGTGTGGACACTAACATATCTCCCTAGATCCACCTAGATCTATAACAAAATAGGACTGGAAACAACTCTTTCCCTAAGTTGTAGTCATTGAATCTGCTAATAGGTAGGAATAAGTGGCATACCTTTATATCTCTTCCTTAGGTATCTGTTGCTCCCACTTCACTCTGGTGCTTTCATGAGGTCAAGTCCAAGACAACACAAACCAACCAAAGTGAAGATAACAAAATGTATTCAACATCAACTTATGCATATGATCAAGGAATTACACAATAAAGTAAGAGTGACTTTATGGGAAAGGGACATGCCGCTATATCATATTAATTGAAAGTAGAAGATAAAACTTGATCGCCTTGATGTCACAAGATTCCTTTCAGTGAATCTTGGTTCCAACACACACACTTGTTCTGTACTTGCATGAAGAAGATCCAATTCCTCTTGATAGACCAACTAGAGTCTCCAAGCTTCTGTCACAGCAGGGTTCTTCACACAATTCTTTCACCAATTCTTCATTCAATCTTGCTTAACCTTTTCCATGAGAAACCTTTCAATATATAGGAGACAGAGAGATGGTTTCATGGATGAGGATGATCCCATCAAATTTGAGAAGTCATTAAAATGACAACCATAAGAATGCTAACTCATTTTCTAGAAGATTCCCTTCTAGAACCCTCGAGACCTCTTCTCCTTTCCAAGCTTAAAAACAAGTTCGCACCTTGTGTATGGAGAAAACTGCGAGAATTTCACACCCTAAGTGTCGGTGGCCTCCGAGAATGAGGGATTCTCGCACCCTAAGCTATAGGTAGCCTATGAACTCACTTTAAAAGTATGTTTTTGGAAAGAGACAAGGGCCAATTTCCTCGGGCAAAAAGTCCTTGTTGGGAACCTAAATACACCATTGTTAATATATCACCAAGATGACCAAAATCATGTGTAACAGGCATAATGGGTGCCTTTCCATGGTCACCCTAGACAAATGTAGCGGGTGATTTTCTGCCACGGTCACCCTGGACAGATATAGCAGGTGATTTTCTTCCACGGTCACCCTAGACAAATGTTGACACAATAAATCAATCAACAAAAGTTATGAAATTCACCTGTAACATTAAAAAAATGAAATATTGCAGTAGTATCAGAAAAAAAAATAACAAAATTTCAGAAATTTAGTTGTTGTAGTCATAAGTTGTTACTGTATTTAACATTTACCGATTGAGGCACAACGGGTTCCTTTCCATGGTCACCCTGGATAGATGTAGCTGGTGATTTTCTACCACGATCACCTTGGACAGAAGTTGACACAATAAATCAATCAACAAAAGTTATGAAATTCACCTGTAACATTAAAAAAATGAAATGTTGCAGTAATATCGGGAAAAAAATAAAGAAATTTTTGAAATTTAGTTGTTGTAGTAAAAATTTGTTACTGTATTTAACATTTACCCGCTGAGGCACAGTGGGTGCCTTTCCATAGTCACCCTAGACAGATGTATCCTGTGATATCTCATGGTCACCCTGGACAGATGTTGACAAAATAAATTAATCAACAAGAGTTATGAAAGTAATTGTAAGATTAAAAAAAAAATATTGCAGTAATATCAAAAATCAAATATATGCAGTAAAAAATTGAAATATTGTAGCGATGAATTGTAACAATGATTGATCAAAGGTTGATTTGAATGGTATGTAAGATATTTACCCCCATAGCCACACCCCCTCCATCTATTCGATTTAATTTTTTAATCGATCAACAACTCTTCACCTGGAACTATTGTTTTTGTTGCACATACAAATATACGATTTACTTCACGTCCCTCAAATATGCAATTTTGTTTCTTAGTTGTTGCCACTGGTCGTGTACTATTTATAAATCCCACAATGTTTCTAGTAGCTTTTGGCCTTCCATCAATATACATAGTTTCCCCTTTATTTTGATTGTTATCTACTAGTTGTATATAATTTGTGACAACTCGGTATCTCCGCATACTTTGCGTATATCAAACCAACATCAACCATTGATTGTATTTGTATAATGGTCTGACATACTCCATCAATTCAGTTACAGGGCCATAGCCGACCTTTATGTCATCCATGGAAAATAACCCCAATCCATGTAAGGACGAAGGAGCAATGCGATACATCTTCCCAGTGATGAAGAAATATGTGTCCACTTCAGGTAGCTCCTTAGGTATCCATCATTGCAATAGATTTTTATACCTCAAGGGAAACTCAATGTCCCTTATGCTCTTAGCATCATAATTACATGACCCTCCGTTGGAAATAAAAAATTGCATGCGTATACAAAATCTTTTTTTACCTTTTCAGATCTAGTTGATCTAGAACCGATAGATCTAGTACAACATGTCTCACTTTCAAACTCTCTTAATATATCTTGATCATCACTCGAGGAAGATAGATCCGACATATACCTATTTGGTGGTACCTACACTCGTTAAAACAAGAAGATAAGTTATTGTGCCAATATACGTTTGTGGTACCAACACAGTTGCATATAGTTGGATTTAGTTGTAATATAGTTGCATATAGTTGCATAAGTCGCATTGTTGCATAAAGTTGCATAAAGTTGCATAAGTTGCATATAGTTGAAATAAAGTTGCATAAGTTGCATAAGTTGCATTTTTTCATAACGTTGCATATAGTTGCATATAGTTGCATACAAAATTTTCATATAGTTGCATATAGTTGCATAGTTGCATAGTTGCATAGTTGCATATAGTTGCATAGTTGCATAAGTTGCATTGTTGCATAAAGTTGCATGTTGCATAAAGTTGCATAAGTTTCATAAAGTTCCATAAGTTGCATAAGTTTCATGTTGCATATAGTTACATAGTTGCATATAGTTGCATACGAAATTGTTGCAATATAGTTGCATAAGTTGCATTGTTGCATAAACTTGCATATAGTTGCATAGTTGGATAAGTTGCATATTTGCATATAGTTTCATAGTTGCATATAGTTGCTATATAGTTGCATAAAGTTGCATAAGTTGCATAAGTTGCATATAGTTTCATAGTTGCATATAGTTGCATACGAAATTGTTAGTAGTTTTTTATCAACATATATCCCCCAACGCTTAATGGAGAACTGGATTTGAGACCCAATAAAGAGTTCAAGTGTGGATCGATAGTTTGGAAATCCATGAGTTCAAGTGTGGATCAATAATTTGGGCAACAACCAAACGAATCACATAGTTTTAAATATGTTCTATGGGTTATGTGGGTGGCATGAAATGGCTATAGTTTTAAATACATGGTCTACACTCTTTAATTTGATTACAATATTGAGATTTCATACAATTCATTCTTTTTTAGCCCCAAGCAAAAGAAAGATAGGGTTGTTCTTCCTCTAAATTTGGATGAATATACTTCATGGGGTTTCTTTAATGGGGCCTCTCAAGGGATTTTAGGGCCTATGGAGTAAGACCTATTTACATAACAAAACACCATTGGTGGTCATTTGAGTAGGGAGTGACATTGATCATAAAAATGACCAACTAGTGCATTCACAAAGTATTGCTACATAAAATACTTTCTGCTACTCTATTTATCCAAGCACAACCTTAACCATATTTGAGATAACCTAAACCCAAACTACCTCCTTGCTAAATCAGGTTACTCACCACCTAGGAAGTTCATCACTTAATAAAAGGTGCTTCAATCCGACATCATATAAGTTACTTTGTTGCACTTCTAACACTTACTAATGATGATACAATTGCAATACATGTGGTTATTGATGGGAGGTTACTTGGTTACTCTAATATAATGTTTTGATTGACAATGTATCACAAAAGGATTTATGAGTATCTGACATTGTATATTCATGATTTAGTGATTTCAAGGGTACAATATTCCCAGATAGCATCCCACTCTCGAGTTGCATAAAGTTGCATAAAGGGTACAATGTTGCATAAAATTGGATAAACTTGCATAAAGGGTACAATGTTTCATAAAGTTGTATAAAGTTGCATAAGTTCCATAAAGTTGCATGTTGCATAGTTGCATATAGATGAAATATAGTTGCAGATAGTTGCAATATAGTTGCATAAGTTGCATGGTTTCATAAAGTTTCATATAGTTGCATAGTTGGATAAGTTGCATATTTTCATATAGTTGTGTATAGTTGCTATATAGTTGCATAAAGTTGCATATAGTTGCATAAGTTTCATATAGTTGAATAAGTTGCATTTTTGCATAAAGTTCCATATAGTTGAATATAGTTGCATATTTGCATATAGTTGCATACAAAATTGTTAGTAGATTTTTATCAACATATATCTCCCGACGCTCAGTGGAGAACTGGATTTGAGACCCAACAAAGAGTTCAAGTGTGGAACGATAGTTTGGAAATCCATGATCCTAGAATTTCACATATTTGGAAATTCATCACTTAATAAGTTGCAACTATTAAGTGATGAATTTTCAAATATGGGATAACATACAAAACAATAGTTAACAAGATATACACATCTATCCTTTGTGCAAGGAGAATGAAGAAACTATTTTCCACCTCTTCATAGCTTGTCACTTCTCACGGGAATTTGGGCAACATCCAAACGAATCACATAGTTTTAAATATGTTCTATGGGCCATGTGGGTGGCATGAAATGGATATAGTTTTAAATACATGGTCTACACTCTTTAATTTGTTTACAAGATTGACATTTCATACAATTCATTCTTTTTTAGCCCCAAGAAAAAGAAAGATAGGGTTGTTCTTCCTCTAAATTTGGATGAATATATTTCGTGGGGTTTCTTTAATGGGGCCTCTCAAGGGATTTTAGGGCCTATGGAGTGAGACCTATTTACATAACAAAACACCATTGGTGGTCATTTGAGTAGGGAGTGACATTGATCATAAAAATGACCAACTAGTGCATTCACAAAGTATTGCTACATAAAATACTTTCCGCTAGTCTATTTATCCAAGAAAAACCTTAACCATATTTGAGATAACCTAAACCCAAACTACCTCCTTGCTAAATCGGGTTACTCACCACCTAGGAAGTTCATCACTTAATAAAAGGTGCTTCAATTCGACATCATATAAGTTACTTTGTTGCACTTCTAACACTTCCTAATGATGATACGATTGCAATACATGTGGTTGTTGATGGGAGGTTACTTGGTTACTCTAATATAATGTTTTGATTGACAATGTATCACAAAAGGATTTATGAGTATCTGACATTGTATATGCATGATTTAGTGATTTCAAGGGTACAATATTCCCAGATAGCATCCCACTCTCAAGTTGCATAAAGTTGCATAAAGGGTACAATGTTGCATAAAGTTGCATAAACTTGCATAAAGGGTACAATGTTTCATAAAGTTGTATAAGTTGCATAAGTTCCATAAAGTTGCATGTTGCATAGTTGCATATAGTTGAAATATAGTTGCATATAGTTGCAATATAGTTGCATAAGTTTCATGGTTGCATAAATTTTCATATAGTTGCATAGTTGGATAAGTTGCATATTTGCATATAGTTGCATATAGTTGCTATATAGTTGCATAAAGTTGCATATAGTTGCATAAGTTGCATATAATTGAATAAGTTGCATTTTTGCATAAAGTTCCATATAGTTGCATATAGTTTCATATTTGCATATAGTTGCATACAAAATTGTTAGTATCTTTTTATCAACATATATCCCCCGACGCTCAGTGGAGAATTGGATTTGAGACCCAACAAAGAGTTCAAGTGTGGAACGATAGTTTGGAAATCCATAATCCTAGAATTTCACATATTTGGAAATTCATCACTTAATAAGTTGCAACTATTAAGTGATGAATTTTCAAATATGGGATAACATACAAAACAATAGTTAACAAGGTCTACACATTTATCCTTTGTGCAAGGAGAATGAAGAAACTATTTTCCACCTCTTCATAGCTTGTCACTTCTCACAGGGATTTGGGCAACAACCAAACGAATCACATAGTTTTAAATATGTTCTATGGGCCATGTGGGTGGCATGAAATACTTATAGTTTTAAATACATGGTCTACACTCTTTAATGTGTTTACAATATTGAGATTTCATACAATTCATTCTTTTTTAGCCCCAAGCAAAAGAAAGATAGGGTTGTTCTTCCTCTAAATTTGGATGAATATATTTCATGGGGTTTCTTTAATGGGGCCTCTCAAGGGATTTTAGGGCCTATGGAGTAAGACCTATTTACATAACAAAACACCATTGGTGGTCATTTGAGTAGGGAGTGACATTGATCATAAAAATGACCAACTAGTGCATTCACAAAGTATTGCTACATAAAATACTTTCCACTACTCTATTTATCCAAGCACAACCTTAACCATATTTAAGATAACCTAAACCCAAACTACCTCCTTGCTAAATCAGGTTACTCACCGCCTAGGAAGTTCATCACTTAATAAAAGGTGCTTCAATCCGACATCATATAAGTTACTTTGTTGCACTTCTAACACTTACTAATGATGATACAATTGCAATACATGTGGTTGTTGATGGGAGGTTACTTGGTTACTCTAATATAATGTTTTGATTGACAATGTATCACAAAAGGATTTATGAGTATCTGACATTGTATATGCATGATTTAGTGATTTCAAGGGTACAATATTCCCAGATAGCATCCCACTCTCGAGTTGCATAAAGTTGGATAAAGGGCACAATGTTGCATAAACTTGCATAAACTTGCATAAAGGGTACAATGTTTCATAAAGTTGTATAAAGTTGCATAAGTTCCATAAAGTTGCATGTTGCATAGTTGCATATAGTTGAAATATAGTTGCATATAGTTGCAATATAGTTGCATAAGTTGCATGGTTTCATAAAGTTTCATATAGTTGCATAGTTGGATAAGTTGCATATTTGCATATAGTTGCATATAGTTGCTATATAGTTGCATAAAGTTGCATATAGTTGCATAAGTTTCATATAGTTGAATCAATTGCATTTTTGCATAAAGTTCCATATAGTTGCATATAGTTGCATATTTGCATATAGTTGCATACAAAATTGTTAGTAGATTTTTATCAACATATATCCTCCGACGCTCAGTGGAGAACTGGATTTGAGACCCAGCAAAGAGTTCAAGTGTGGAACAATAGTTTGGAAATCCATGATCCTAGAATTTCACATATTTGGAAATTCATCACTTAATAAGTTGCAACTATTAAGTGATGAATTTTCAAATATGGGATAACATACAAAACAATAGTTAACAAGGTCTACGCATCTATCCTTTGTGCAAGGAGAATGAAGAAACTATTTTCCACCTCTTCATAGCTTGTCACTTCTCACGGGAATTTGGGCAGCAACCAAAAGAATCACATAGTTTTAAATATGTTCTATGGGCCATGTGGGTGGCATGAAATGACTATATTTTTAAATACATGGTCTACACTCTTCAATGTTTTTACTAGATTTAGAGTGCATACAATTCATTTTTTTTAGACCCAAGAAAAAGAAAGATAGGGTTATTCTTCCTCCAAATTTGGATGAATATGTTTCGTGGGGTTTCTTTAATGGGGCCTCTCAAGGGATTCTAGGGCCTATGGAGTAAGACCTATTTACATAACAAAACACCATTGGAGGTCCTTTGAGTAGGGAGTGACATTGATCATAAAAATGACCAACTAATGTATTCCAAAGTATTTCTACATAAAATATTTTCTGCTACTCTATTTATCCAAGCACAACCTTAACCATATTTGAGATAACCTAAGCCCAAACTACCTCCTTGATAAATCAGGTTACTCAACACCTAGGAAGTTCATCACTTAATAAAAGGTGCTTCAATCCAACATCATATAAGTTACTTTGTTGCACTTACAACACCTAGTAATGATGATACAATTTCAATACATGTGGTGGTTGATGGGAGGTTACTCAATTACTCTAATACAATGTTTTGATTGACAATATATCACAAAAGGATTAATGAGTATCTGACATTCTATATGCATGATTTAGTGATTTCAAGGGTACAATATTCCCAGATAGAATCCCACTCTCGAGTTACATAAAGTTGCATAAAGTTTCATAAAGGGTACAATGTTGCATAAGTTCCATAAAGTTGCATAAGTTGCATAAGTTGCATGTTGCATAGTTGCATATAGTTGCATAGTTTCATATAGTTGCATATAGTTGCATACGAAATTGTTGCAATATAGTTGCATATAGTTGCAATATAGTTCCATATAGTTGCATATAGTTGCATAAGTTGCATTGTTGCATAAAGTTGCATATTGTTTCATAGTTGCATAGTTGGATAAGTTGCATATTTTCATATAGTTGCATAGTTGCATATAGTTGCATATAGTTTCTATATAGTTGCATAAAGTTGCATATAGTTGCATATAGTTTCATAAGTTGCATATAGTTGCACAAGTTTCATTTTTGCATAAGTTGCATTTTTGTGGTCGGATAAAATACATGTCATGTTTTGTGTCTTGTTTCGGAGAGCGGTGATATTGTCCCCTTGTTTGGGCGAGTCGACGTTGGTTGATGCAGGGTGTGTGCAGCATTTTAGGAACTTGTTTTTCCCATTGACTTTCCATCTCGGTGGAGAGCTTTGGCTCCAACATGCGATCCCATCTCAGGCGAGAACAACCACTGAGTTTAAGCATATAATTAAGTGGAGGAAAATAAACTTACAAGGATTTCCCTAATAATGATGAGAGAACTGGGAAGATCCCATCATGAAAATCGGGTGGTAACGTCACCTGAATTGTAGTTTGTATAAGTGTCCTGAGCGGCGGAATAGGCCCAAGTCCCCTATAAGGGGGTGCCTGAGAAGGTGACAGCCCCGTCAGGCCAGGACCTTACCGCACCGCGAGGTGTTGTTGGTGAGTTGGGTTGTTTGGGAATGCATCCCTAATTGGGTGGTAAATTTCGTCCAAGGCTAAATATGGGCGAGAGACTGATAGGGAAAAAGTACCATGAGGGAAAGATGAAAATGACTTTGAAAATAGAGTTAAAGAGTGCTTGAGATTTCTGGGAGGGAAGCGGATGGAGGTCGACGATGCATCTTGGTCAGATGCAGAACGTCTCAAGCTGGTCCGTCGCTCAACTCAAGGTGTGAACCAGCACAGTCGTTGCATCGGAAGAAGCACAGGTGGAGTAATTCCTGTTGGTTTTTCATTGTGGCTGTCGAGGAGCGGAGAAATCAATGGATTCCACCAACACTCATTTAAATTTATTTTTAATCGCTTGCCAGTACTTCTTTTAGTTTGTTGATATTGATCTCGCACATGAGATAGTTTATATCTATGAGGATTTAGGATCAATGTTTCAAGCCTGAATTTGATGTGTAAATATTTATGAAGGTATTGGATCCCTTAATGACTCCTTAGTATTGTTGATGAGTTGAATAAGTTTTGAAATCACCAAGCAACCATGCAGGAAACTCAATGTTGCATAGAATAAGAGTTTAATTTTTTTATGAGTTTAAAAGTTAGTAATTGAACCTTCATCATTGAAGTAAGAAAAGAAAGGTGTCAATTTTTTTGTATATTTGGATAATTTAGCCAAGAAAAAGAAAATTTCTAGGTTGGGAGGCCAGTTAGTCCCCAAACCTAGTGACTAAACCTTCTTGATTTTTAAGGTATACGATTTACCCCCAAAAAGAAAAATCACTTATTCAGTGAGGTTACTCGTTTTCCGAACCAACCGATTGAGGTTATTGATCCTTGCACTCAACAAAATTCCTCCTTGGGGTAAATCACTCACTTGTCCTTATTTGTCCTTATGACCTCTCTTAGGCCTTGTGCACTAGTTGGGGTATTTTCTAGTTTAAGGAGCCTCCCTTGGGTCCCCAAACTTCCCAAATCCATTAGGGTGCACTTGTCATGAACCAGGGGTAAGTTAAAGTCAACATGGGTAGTCATAACTACAACATTGACTAAAAAAACCTAACTCGATAGAAAGTTAGATATAGTTCCTATTGATTCACATTGTATACCATCAAAGGTATGTGAATTGGTCAAGGTGGAATGAGAATGGGAGAACCAAAGTGTTGTTATATTTACTTAGATATATGAACTATCTCCATGATATAAGGACTCATTTGGAAAATGAGACATAGTTGAATGTTTCTAAGTCTTAGATAACTAGAACATCGAAGTTGGCATGTTATAAGGCCAATTGAATCTAAATAAGATTGAATGACATCATTGAGCTTGTGAGTGATAGAGACAAACACCTAATTACTTTAGGTTTACTTATAAATTATTCATATTTTTGTTGCTAATATAAATATCTAAACACGGTTTTCAACATATGTGGTTCATTGTGATGTCACTGGGATACATAGTGGTCATTTCTTAAAACTAAACCCATGAATTCATCGTCAAGAATTATGTGGAGTGTGAATGTGATTAGGGGATCACCGAATTTGGTAAATGGAGAATCGACTAGGGGATCATGTGCTTCTACCATATGATGTTGTAATTTGACATGGTATCTCTAGATGGTCTTCACAAGTTTTGAGAGGGGTGCATGATCTTCCATCAATTTCACTGCCTTTTTACAAAAATCTAAAACCGAATTGATGAAGGCCTCAATTGCATTGTGAATATTGGTTGTTTAAGGAATAAGTTCTTCTAACTACCTCATACACACATCAAAACCACCTACCCTAGTCTTGATTCCCAAAAGTGCAACATCCATATTTTCAACTATTAGCTTATTTTTTAACATTAGTAATGTCATTGTAAGGTATTTCACTTTTTGTTTCCAATGTCCTTCAATTGGATTATCATAATAGTTTAACTTCTTCTCCTAGAATGAACTTAGGTTTTCAAGATAATATGAGAGCCAAGGTTTACCAAACCCTCTCTTCCTTGAAGTTTTAATTTAGTTTCAAAAATATTGGTTGGATACTAATAACTTTATCATGGAGGTATTAGGTTAGCATAACTTCAATTCCCTTAGGAAAAATGGTTAGTTTTGCTTCATATAAAAAGACACAATCATCAGATATAAACGCAATGAATCAATAAGGCCGGAATGTTCACCTGTAATGACTTCAAATGTTAATTTTTATAGGGTACTCACCATTCTTGGTGCCCTTGTGTGTGACCTCCATGTGCCCTCATGTTCCCTTGTGTGCCCTCGAATACTATCTCCTCACATAATATCTCTCTCCCTCACAGACTATATGCTCCCTTGCTCCTTGCAAACTATCCCCTCACAAAGTAGCTCCTCATTGTAGACTATCCCTCACAGACTATCTCCTGTGACTTTCTCCTCGCAAACTATCTCCCCTTGATCGCATGCTCCACTATCGTCGTGCAAACTATCTCTCTCCCTCGCAGACTATCTCCTCCCTGGCTCCTCGCAGACCATCTCCTCATTTTTCTCCTCGCAGACTATCCCCTTTCTCCTCGCAGACTCACGTGCTCCCCTTGGTCATGTGCACACTCTTTCCTTTGGCAAACAACTCATATAAATTAAAACCTAATAGATAACTCAATGTAAGTCCAAGTAAAAGTTCAACCTCAAATAGACAGGTAAATGTTGTAATATTACCACACACCATACTAATATTCAAGGTATGGAAGTCAATAAAATCGATGCACTTTACTATATAAACCAAGTTTATGTTCTTTAAGGCTTGTGCACTCAAGGTTCAATTCTTGTATTATAATTTTGTAGTATTGCATGGTTTAACATTGTTTAGTACACAATAATATATCTCCAATGGTTACCTTCAACATTGTTTAACATGGATATGACTTCAACATGGTTTAACATGCATATGACATTGAGAAACATTTAAAACCCCTCCTCGTAATATAATTAGGGGGTTTATAGTGTTAAATTCAAACACTTATTAACGAAGATGTTATCATAAATATTTTTAATAAATTATAAATATAAAATATTTTAAACTAAAAAATTAAGAGTAATAAATGTATTACTTATTTCATAAGTCAAAATGTCTAAGGATAAGAGTGCATTAAACTTGAATAATTTTTTATTTATTTATGATAAATCTTTAAATATGGTTTTGCTTAATCCTATTGAATATGAAACTTAAAAAAAAAAAGATATTCACAACATAATTTCATGATATTCAATGGAGATGAAGTTATATATTACAAGTTAGTAGAATCTAATAAATTTATTAAATTTTATGGAAATGTGAAAGTGTAAGGATTGGGATATATTCTTGAGTTGACTTTTAGAACTAGTGATCAATGTTTTATATTAGAGAAAACATTTTCAACTTGGCACAAAGTATCTCTCATGAAACTTCTTCTATATGGCATCGAGATTGGTAGAAGATAGAGTAGTTAGGATTGGAAGGCCAAGACAAGATTTAATGGGAATCATACATAGAAAAACTTAAACTAAATCATGTTGAAATCATTGAAACAAAAGATAAGTTGGTTTGGTTCAAGAACCTAGTCTTAGCGACTTATACTCCAAAATTAGGTTATAAATAAATGTATGCTCTTGGTAGGCCAAAGGAAGTTCAACGGTGATGGAAGATAAATGTAAAATTAGATCCCCTTTAAAGACTGAAATTTTTATGTGGTTGACAATAAAGAAACAAAGAATTAACTTAGGAAATTCTATAAAAGAGGAAGAAGTATGGACCGAATAGGTGTATTCTTTGTAAAAATAAAGAAGAAAATATAAGTCATATTCTTATATTTAATCCTTAATTTAAATAATTTTGGAGTGAGATGGACGCTACAACAAGTAAGAAGCATAATTGGCTAGGGAATTTAGTAGAAGAATGTGTAAGGAAATGGGTAATAAAACTTGAAATCAAAGACTTTAAATGTCTTTCTTTAATAACATCATGAGGCATATAGTTAGCTTAGAATTTTGGAACCTTCCAGGATAAGTACATTCCCCCTTTCCAATGCACTTCTCAAGAAATTCCATAATTTTTTAATTTCAAACATGGAACCAAAGTCTATGTGAAAAGAAATCTAACCCATACCCCAATAGACAAATTGGAGCTTCATGTAATTTTGACGGACCTAATCAAGATGCACCTAAAAATAATGGAGTTGGTGGTATTATTCATCTAAGTAACACACACAACATTAGGTTCAAGGCTATATTAGGGAAAGGGTCCAACAATTTTGCCAATCTTATTTCTTTAAAATTTTGGTTTATGGTTTACATGATGAATTTACATGATGAATTGATGATGGAAGAAAGTGGGTGTGTGAGTCAAATTTGAGTCCATAAACCCTCCCATATCATTAAGGCATGTGAATAGTCTATCCATGTCAAATTTCAATGCATACAAAAACAGTTTGAAAAAAATTCAACGTTGGCCCCATTCACAGGTCATTATTTCCCGTGTCTAGTCCTAGTACAATTTCCTTGTAAAAGTTTTATAAGATGTTTTGAGAATGATAATTTTTAAGGTGCTAGGCCTCTTCCTACACACCACAGCCATATAATCTCTCATTGACATTCTATGTATTGATCCCTTTTAGTTTTGGGTTGTTAGTATTTTCAATTGTGCGCACCTTTCAATCTAGTCAAAGTTCAATTAATGTCACTTGTTACTGTAGGGTTATAAAGCCTCATGATCCCAATGCCCATATGCCTCCAAACTTTTGATCTAATGATCATTGGGTGATAAGTGTCATGGAGGGTGATGACTAAGACTAGGGGAAACTTTCAATTCAAGGCTAGGAATGACCAGGCCCACATCAAGTGAAGGAAGAAAATTAAGAAGGTACTTGTGTTGTCCCATTCCATGTCAACAACAACACATCAATTCACCGAGAACACTAAAACCCAACAAATTGATGACTCCACTAAATTAGGGTTTATGGTTTACATGATGAATTGATGATGGAAAAAAGTGGGTGTGCGAGTCAAATTTGAGTCCAGAAACCGTCCCATATTGGAGTGATATGGATGCTACAACAAGTAAGAAGCATAATTGGCAAGGGAATTTAGTAGAAGAATGTCTAAAGAAATGGATACTAAAACTTGAAATCAAAGACTTTAAATGTCTTCCTTTAATAACATCATGGGGAATATAGTTATCTTAGAATGTTGGAACCTTCCAGGATAAGTACATTCCCTGTTTCCAATGCACTTCTCAAGAAATTCTATTCTTTTTTAATTTCAAACTTGGAACCAAAGTCTATGTGCAAAGAAATCTAACCCATACCCCAATAGAAAAATTGGAGCTTCATGTAATTTTGACGGATCTAGTCAAGATGCCCCTAAAAATAATAGAGTTGGTGGTATTATGCATCTAATTAACACACACACCATTGAGTTCAAGGCTATATTAGGGAAAGGGTCCAACAATTTTTCCAATCTTATTTCTATAAAATTTCGGTTTATGGTTTACATGATGAATGGATGATGGAAGAAAGTGGGTGTGTGAGTAAAATTTGAGTCCAGAAACCCTCCCATATCATTTAGGCATGTTAATAGTCTATCCATGTCAAATTTCAATGCATACAGAAATAGTTTGAGAAAATTTCAACGTTGGCCCCATTCAAAGGTCATTGTTTCCCGTGTCTAGTCCTAGTACAATTTCCTTGTAAATTTTGTATAATATATTTGGAGAATGATAATTTTGAAGGTGATAGGCCTATTCCTACACACCACGGCCATATCACCTGTCATTGACAGTTTGTGTATTGATCCCTTTTAGTTTTGGGTTGTTAGTATTTTCAATTGCACACACATTTCAATCTAGTTAAAGTTCAATTAATGTATCTTGTTACTGTAGGGTTATAAAGCTTCATGATCCCAATGCCCATATTCCTCCAACCTTATGATATAATGATCGTTGGGTGACAAGTGTCATGAATGGTGATGACTAAGACTAGGGAAAACTTTCAATTCAAGGCTAGGAATGACTAGGCCCACATCAAGCGAAGGAAGAAAATTAAGAAGGTACTTGTGTTGTCCCATTCCATGTCAACAACAACACATCCATTCACTAGGAACACTAAAACCCAACAAATCGATGACTCCACTAAATTAGGGTTTATGGTTTACATGATGATTTGATGATGGACATACCTACATTGTTGGTATGATTAGGCGTAGTCACGTAGAGATCCTCTTGGTTTCGAGAATAGTTCATTCTATACTAAACAGGGGAAACCACGTGAAGGTCGAAGATCTAATTATGCCCCACCCTCACATCACTCTCAATTTCCCCATATTACCTAATTTGAAATTCTAAAGAACATGTATCATATACTATATTATACAAAATAAAAACATATAAAGATCATATAAAATATATAAACACATACCTCTTCTTTTCAACAATTAAATATTAGTCATCTTCTTCTTCATCCAACTCAACATCTGTAAAAAGATATAAACATATACCTCTTCTTTTTAAAAATTAAATATCAGTCATCTTCTTCTTCATCCAACTCAACATCTGTATCAAGATATGGTTCAGAATTGATATTGGTGAAAGGTTCACTCCTATCAACATCATCATCAACGTCATTTTCACTAATATAGTTATCGATATCGTCAATGAGGTCATCGTCTCCTACATTTGGATGATCAACTTATTCAACTTCTTCATCTGACACATTTAATACATGAGCCACATGCTCCTGATATGCATAATCATGATCTTCTTCCTCGTTATTATCTTCATCCTCGGCTACATGATTATACTTTACCGGTCTTCCTCTTGGATCATATGTAACAACGTATGACCAACCTACTTTACCAGGTGTTGGTCACTATAATTTCTTATTTAACTAAACAATCAAGTTCTACATAAATTGTCAACCCAGGGAAGTCTGTTTATTTCAAAGGTAATCACACACTGTATATGCTCAATCTCAAAAGAAATCTAGAGTTGTAGTAAAAATATACTAATCACACCTTGCCTTGAACAAACTGAAGTTCTACTTTGAATTACAGAAGAGTAACCTACCTATTGCAGAGTTCAAAGTTTAAAGAAATAATTATCCAAAGAATCCTGGATTACATTAAGAAATAACAACCTAGGAAAGAAATCTTTCAGGATACTGCAAAAGGAAATACCAACTATTCTGTAACAGAGAACAGGACCCTATTCCCCAAGCAGGAAACTTCAGCAGCTGTTTTCGATCATCACACTTTCATGAACTCATTACTAATTGAAATGATTGACACACACTGAAGGCTAACTAACTCTTAACAGAGAACATGACCATATTCCCCAAGCAGGAATCTTCAGCACCTATCCCTGATTATCACGCTTTCATAAATTCACCAAACAGGATTGCTAACTAGAATGATTAACAGTTACTCAAGCATGAATCATATGAAAACAATGTAACAATCAGTAAAGCAGAGTTTCAGCAAGACAGAGTTCAGTAAAGTAGTGTTTCAGCAAAACAAAATTTAATCAAGGAATGAACAGAAATAACACTAACACACTACAAAGCTAATGGGTGAATCTTGTGAAGAACGTGGGCCCTCCCTTCTCACAAGATTCCCTTGAAACGAAAGGAACTAGAAAGAAATGCTCAGAACAATCTTTTATTCATCTGTCAACTGTATCATGTTACAATGTCTGAAGTAAAACACATCCTTCTCTGTAAATCCTTTCTTAGCCAAAAAGAAGGTCCTCTCTAATGATGATTTCCTCTTATTTAAAGAGGAGAATCCCCT
>ML778538.1:215986-226563 GCA_009831015.1 Picea engelmannii | reverse complement strand
TTGAACATATTTTACATAGGTTAACAATTTCATCATATGATTCTTTAGATATGTCCCCTTTTCCAAGCATATTCAACATATCTAGACAGTCATCCCTTACTCCTTTTAGTAATATTGTTTTAAGAATATATTTACTTACATCGAGGTGACTAGATCTTTGTAGATTATATTGTAGCCTTTCTACAAATTCCTCCAGATTTTCATCCTCTTTTTGTACCATCCTGAATAGTTCTTCCCTTTTTTCTCTTGTTCGACAATAGTCCTAGTATTTATGCAGGAATTTTTGTTACATCTGATCCCATGTCGTGATTACATGGCCTCCAAGACTCATGAACCATCTTAGTGCATTTCCTTTCAATGTTGTTGGAAATAGATTTAAGTTTTTAGCATTGGAAATGTAATCATAACTTCTGCATAATATGTCAAACTCAAAAAGGAATTCATCAGGATCCTCTAAAGATAAACCATGAAAGTTAGGTAGTGCTGAGAGTGGAATGTTCTTCATGGGAGTTACCCCTATAGGAAGATCACCAATAGGAAATCCTAATGTGGAAAAATAGTTTTCATCATTTACCTCTCTTTCAGGACCTGCCTGTTCTTCATGATGCAATTCTTCATTGTACTCATCCATGTTTTCTTCTATTTGCTCCCCTGCTACGCTTTCTCTGTCCTCAATGTTTCCTGTTGGTTTCTCGACTGTCTCAGGACTCCAAACCTCTTTCCCCGTTTCAAATTTTTCTTGAAAGGAAGGTTGGGACTTTGGTTTCTGAGATTTTGGTCATTGAGGAGCAGCAGATTCAGATTTCGATATAATCTCGTCAATATAAGTCTTTCTTCCTCCTTTTCCTCTACCCCTGCCACCTGTAGGGTCAGTTTCTTTGGGGTCTCCGCATCCTCTCATGCAATCTTTATATCTAAAAGAACATAATCGCTTTTGAAATCTATAATTACCTTCCCCGGCAACGGTGCCAAAATGTTGGTCACTATAATTGCTTATTTAACTAAACAGTCAAGTGCTACATAAATTGTCAACCCAGGGAAGTCTATTTATTTCAAAGGTAATCACACACTGTATATGCTCAATCTCAAAATAAATCTAGAGTTGTAGTAAAAATATACTAATCACACCTTGCCTTGAACAAACTGAAGTTCTACTTTGAATTACAGAAGAGCAACCTACCTATTGCAGAGTTCAAAGTTTAAAGAAATAATTATCCAAAGAATCCTAGATTACATTAAGAAATAACAACCTAGTAAAGAAATCTTTTAGGATACTACAAAAGGAAATACCAACTATTCTGTAATAGAGAACATGACCTTATTCCCCAAGCAGGAATCTTCAGCTGTTTCCGATCATCACACTTTCATGAACTCATTACTAATTGAAATGATTGACACACACTGAAGGCTAACTAACTCTTAACAGAGAACATGACCCTATTCCCCAAGCAGGAATCTTCAGCACCTATCCTTGATTATCACGCTTTCATAAATTCACCAAACAGGATTGCTAACTAGAATGATTAACAGTTACTCAAGCATGAATCATATGAAAACAATGTAACAATCAGTAAAGCAGAGTTTCAGCAAGACAGAGTTCAGTAAAGTAGTGTTTCAGCAAAACAAAATTTAATCAAGGAATGAACAGAAATAACACTAACAAACTACAAAGCTAATGGGTGAATCTTGTGAAGAACGTGGGCCCTCCCTTCTCACAAGATTCCCTTGAAACGAAAGGAACTAGAAAGAAATGCTCAGAACAATCTTTTATTCATCTATCAACTGTATCATGTTACAATGTCTGAAGTAAAACACGTCCTTCTCTGTAAATCCTTTCTTAGCCAAAAAGAAGGTCCTCTCTAATGATGATTTCCTCTTATTTAAAGAGGAGAATCCCCTTGATACAATTTTATCATCAAATTACATGTGTACATCTGAATCCTATTCTTAGTTAGATCTAATCTCTATACTTGGGATAGGATATCCTAGTCTCCCGTAACAGAATGCTATTACAATAGTTGAAAAGGTACTAAGTGAGGTGTTGCTATTGTGGCTGGAGTAACAGCTTCTTTATTTATCTTCTTGTTACTGTTGTTGTATGTTGTTTCATCATCACAAATCGCGGGCTGTTTCAGCAACGGGATTTGCGTTCTGACTGTTTCAGCAACGTGGTCTCATGCAGCAGCGATGGTTGATTCTGGCTCAAGGTGCGGCTGTTGTGGTTAGTGTAACAACTTTGTGTGAATTACTGTTTCAGCATCGTAGACCACAGAGAGTGTGAGTTTTTGTTTCAACATCGTAGACCACAGAAAGTGTAACAACTTCTTCTTGTGTGAGCTGTTGTTTTAGCATCGTAGACCACGGAGAGTGTGAGTTGTTGTTTCAGCATCGTAGACCACGAAGAGTGTAACAGCTTCTTCTTGTGTGAGTTGTTGTATCAGCAGCGTAGACCATAGACTGTTTCAGCCACGGGGTTTGCGTGCTTTGACTGTTTCAACAACGGGCCTTTAAACAACAATGATAATCTGCAGTTTGAACTGTTTCAACACTTATATATTTCTGATCAACAGTTAAGCATGAGCGTAATGTAAAATTATATGCAAAACACATTAAACATATAGTGAAGAGAAGAGACGTTATATACCTTTGGAAAGATAGGGTAAGGTGATAATGTGAGTTTAAATGTGAGTGAAAAAAGGATGTAATGGTAGCAAAAAGTGTGAGCAAAAAGGTACATTATAGGGTCCTAACACCAGGTACCTCTGAGTAAAATACTTGCTCACATTGACTTGGAAGAACATAAGGCTTTATACCCAGTTCAAATTCCCTTGTATTAACCATGGTAAATCCATTATCATGCTCAATAACAATTCTTTTTGGATCACTTTCATGCATCTGTAGCCTGTACCATTTAAGCTCAAACAAAACTATTTTAAAGGAATTAAAATCACACTCAATTATATCCTCCAAATGGCCATATTACCTATTCTCATTTTCTTCCATATTCTATCACTTCTAGAGGAAATGTTGGTGACCTTAAACACTGCAGTTATCCCACAATGCAAGGTTTTCATCTTATCATCCAACATTTTGATACAAAATTTACGACCATTACACCAAATAGCCTTGTGATGTTTCAACTGCAACATGTACAACAATTAAATAATACATTGTTAATTAATAAACCTCATATAGGACTTAGTAAATATATATTTAAAAAATTAAGCAAAGCAAATACATTGAAAAATTGGGAAAAAACTAGGAAAATGTGGGTAAAAATTTTTACTTGCATGTTTATCTTTTAAACCAAAGGATAAATCAACTTCCCTTGATGTAAGATCAGAAAATTGATCTCGATGACGATGCATTTCTTTAATAATCTTACTCACCCTATCCCATGATAACCTATCGAAGTATTCTTTAGTATATTCTATCCAATGCTCCATCCAATCAAGGTTGTTTGCAATGTATAAATGTAAAGCATCCCACTCTCGAGTAACTATATGATAGAATAACAATTTAATATCATTAATTATCTATTTTTAATAAAGGAATAATTTAATAAATGTGTAATATATTAAATCTACATCAACATCTAATAATTACCTATCACAGTCCTCATTTTACCTTTCCCCAATAGGGCCTCCCCTTCAAATATTTTGATGGAGTCGAGATGCCAAATGCGAGGCACATTCATATTTTATGCTAATTTAGGTAGATATTGACTAATATACACCATGCATTGATATACCATATATCCCTCAAACATAGAACCCTCCGGACGTGCTCTTTTTCTAACAAAATCCTTCAGTGACTTCAAATGCCTTTCCACCATCCACATCGACCTTGTGTGTACTAGTCCACATAATTCAATCTCCTCAACTTGGTGTATGAGGTATTGTTCTTGTGCATTGAAAACTGTTGGAGGTAGATATTGTTGCATTTGACACATTAGTCGGGAATTTCTCTCTTCCAATACCTTATATCTTCTTTATGGATTTATTTTGATGATAGCCACCTACAAATGTCGATGCAATAAAATAATATCAAGGCTTACATAAATTTGTAGATAAAACATAATATGTCAATAAGTTCTGTTACAAATCACATAAGAAGTACATTTTCCTTATAAAACAATACTTACCTCATGCATTTGCCAAGTACATAAATAATTTGTTTTATGTTGTTGTCAAAGTCGTCTGAGAGAGATAAAGGTAGAACATATTGTAACAAAAAACAAATAATTATTATTTGTTTCCAAAAAATGCATACCAATAAGGAAATATATTATAACCTACTAATTACATTAATGAATGTATGACAATCATGTGTTTTAACCCCACCAAAATCACCTTTTTTCGTTAAGATATTTTGTATGTGTTGACGGGAAAATTTGACATGCCGTCAACTGGGAGAATAGATCTGGTCCATGGTTGTCCAAATAACCCAAGCCGTTTGGTGTAACCTATTCTGACAGGTTTAATGGCTTCGTTAGCCAGCTAAGTTCCTAAAACAAAGAAAAGAGGAAAACTATCTAATGCTAAAACTATAATAATCTATGAACTTTAATCTAATTATTTACAAAATATATTAAACAAAAAAAGAAAGTATGAACATATCTCTTATACATAGAATTTATAGGTTGCAAGTTTTAATGAAAGCTTTGCAAAATCAATGTAAAAGTAATTGTTTTCAGAAGAAGATAAAAAAAGCACATTTTTGTATTTTCTGATTTCTAATTATGAATCTAATAAGATTTGAATTAACTAAGTTATGAAACAAGGATGTACAGATGGTCAAAGCCAATCTAAAAATTTCACGTTTCACTAATAGGAAAATTAACCAAAATGAATTCAAATAAAGCTAACCTGAGTTTTATATCATGTCTATGTCTTCTGTGCAATCCAATATTCTAGTTGTTCTGTCTGAGGGAAAAAGCTATGACAGGCTTATGATGATGCCTTCAGAACAAACTCCAGATGTTTGTCAACAACCAGTATATGAGAACAAAATAATAGATAGGTATACACTATGATCTTATAATTATGAACAATGACATGTAATCTAAATCTTAATGTAAAATGTTCACATTATCAATCAACTAACATCAGATAAAGATCATGATCCTAAAATTGATATGATGATCACAACGATAATAAATTGAAACAACAAATTAAAGACAACATTTAAAACATAAAATAAAATGGAATACCACATGTCATGGAGACTAAAGCTACACAACACATTTAATTTTCCAAAATAAGAGAGACAGAACATAGATGAGACATCATTCACATTGGACTAAAGCCGAATTGCTACAAGATGTTCCATTAAGTTTTGTAAGTCATTTGTCCATAATCTATTCCAGGTGAAGATGATGTTTCACTTACAAAATGCAGAGTATTTAAAGCATTTTGAAATCTCATCTTCCTATCTCCTAAGATAGGATAGGATCTTATGAGGTCAAAATATTACAAAAATAGAGGGCCTATAGCCACTCATATCTGAGTTGGTTCTTTTCAAAAATTAATAAAAGTTTTTTTTTTACAAAATAAACAAAAAAGAAATATTAATCATCTAAACGCAAAATCGAACATGTTTCCCCCAAATGATCAGCATCAAGATCTAGCATATCCTGAAAACGAAACAGGAATAAGTTATATAAGTTATTAACAACTAATTACTAATTTTTTATTTAAAAATGACTTGGCTACAAAATCGAAAGATTTTTTAGCCAGTCTTATCTTAGCAAACAAAATCTAATTTCAAACTATTTCTATTCAAATAGATAACGTGAATGTAATAAGAGGGAAATTCAATTTACCATTTCAACCAACGACTAAAGATGGATCAGGGTAGCTCGGAATTTATTATGGATTTAACACTATTTGCATTTTTTATCACTATGTTACTTGTCCTCTTAAGGCATTTAACTTGTCTCTCTGTGTTTTCTTTGAGGTCTATATTTTCTATTCTCAGTAATTCACTTTGAGTTGTGGGTGTTTTAATTCGAGCCTGAAGGATGGGAATATCAGTGTAATATCATTCAATCCAATGCAGACAAACGTCACATTGTACTTAAGGAACAACCTGTTGGTGAAGCATGTGGTCAAGCATGGTTGTATCAACTTCACCTGTTATTTTCCCTTGAGCAAACCCGATAACAAATCCCCTCCTTAGCCCTGAGGCACGATGGAAGATTCGTAACAAAGTCACAGGGTTCGAAAATATCAAATCTTTGACAATCTAGGTCTTCCAAAGCTAGGAAATTTTCAATTTTGGAATCCAAGACCTCATTGACCTCGATCGGGTCGATCGATCTCAAATGAGCATCATTCTGATTCCTCAACTTTCTCGAAATAAGACGACTTGCTCTTTTGTTTTGAAAACCTAGGGCTGTGTGTTTTGGCTTCGTTTGTTTACAAGGTTTTTGACATTGGGCTTCACAGTACCACTCTGAACAACATCAAAATTAGGCACAGGAGGTTTAGCTAACTCAAACTCAACAACCTTTTTCTCAAGTGAATATTGACTTGGCCTAGTCTCTTATAGAGGGTTTCTGTTAAGAGATCCTAGTTCATTACTGGGAATGTCGGGTTGTTTTTTAATCAACGGCTCATGAGAATTAGGGATTTCTATAGGAACGGTCGTAACAAAACAAGTTCTTGTTAAATATCCCTCCCAGCAGTCACCCACAGTTTTCAAATGGTGAATCAACGGAATTTTAATCAAGCCGTGGTGTAAAAGACTAGAGTTGAGGCTTTGTCTATTATACCTTTTAGACATTTTGTATAGGCTTCTCAATAGATAGAAAGGCATGTTTAATTGGAAACCAATGAAATGCATCAGCAGTCGTAT
Organism: Picea engelmannii; assembly: GCA_009831015.1. Taxonomy (NCBI): domain Eukaryota; kingdom Viridiplantae; phylum Streptophyta; class Pinopsida; order Pinales; family Pinaceae; genus Picea; species Picea engelmannii. The sequence goes on along the minus strand of ML778538.1, from coordinate 219,705 downwards.
ATGATAGAGGAAAACTAAACCATAACAACCCTCACAAGTCACGAATTGTTTGAGGATTAACAGAAGGCCATGCCACCTAGATTTAACCAAAGAAATAGGGATACCGTTTTCGCAGCAATTGATTTTTCTGAAGGTCATGAAGAGGCTCCAAGGTACTTCTTTCATTTTTTATTTTTCGAACCATTTCTCACCGATGGATGGCAGTCCTATGGATTCACTCACAAACTCCGTTGTTACCTCTAACTGGGTATCACCAACTTTCTCTCTAAACCCATCAAAATTCTATGCAAAATCCCTCACTACCTAAAGGTTATGGACTTTGAACCTTTTAAGGAAGGCATTCCAGCCTTGAATTTTTAAATCTTCGACTGTGTCGTTGTGTGATAGCAAAGCCTGACAACCATTGGACTCCAAACGCACAACAGGGGCCATTGCGAATGCGACTAGTATGTAACAGGGGTGACTCAGAAACAAATATGGGTTCGGTTGGTAGGAGCAATAGAAACAAATCTGAATAGATGAAGGGTAACAAACCATAACGAAGGCTATGTGTTATCATAGCATGAACATCAAGGGTTTGGTCATAGGGTTTTACCATTCCTGGTAATGAGAGTCTATCATACAGAGTCGACAACCTATACCTGAAATGATAGGTTCATTAATTCACTATGCCAATAAGGTGAGTCAAGTACAAAGTGCAGTAGTTGCGTATTAATTTCCATGACTATCATCACAACCATAGTGTTTGCAAAGGGTTAAAAAATATGTTAAAAAAAACTCCTCATAAATTATATGAAAATTATCTAACCATATAACAATTATATCAACACCCCAAAACATCCAAAAATGAGTCATTCAAATATTGGATATAAGCATGATGACTCTTAAAATAAAACCTTGTATAAAAAATAATACCAAGATAGGTTTTCATGTATTGATTCATGCTTTCAGTCATGAATCAATCCTGAAAACAAAACAAAAATGCAAACTTTAAAGAATTAATGAATATTTTTACTAAATCCGGTAATCATCTTGAAAAGATAATATTTACTAGATGAGGTGAAGGAAACTATAGAAAGTGTAATTTCTTGTTCAAATAATGAAATCGTATCGGGTTTCCAACAATGGCAACTTACTGGGAGAAAAAGTTATCTTTGCATCACCAGAGAGTTCATGTTAGGAGTGATCAGAATGATTGAAAAATTAAAGAACAGTCAACAACGAATCAAGCATCTTGATCAAAATAAAAAATCACACAGTCTAGCATCAGAGGTATTTCTGTCTAAATGCAAACCGATGACAAGTTTTAATTATGAGTGAGACAATGTTTTGGCAAATGATTCCAATACTATTGACAGGGCCATTGCTGCCAGAAGACATCCATAGCCTCAGTAGGGATGTCAATTAACCCACTCCGACACCTCTACCCTGTCCAAGAAATATCAATTCAAGATGAAGTACATTTTACGATTAATACAAAAAGTTATACTTGATAATTTTCTTGAACCCGACATTGCTTTGCTGCCAGCATGCCTGTTTAGTACCCCGACGAAGTTTCCTTGGCATCATGCATGAATTTACCCGCTCCCTACAGACATGTTCAGTATCTTAGCAGTTTTACAGACATGTCCCACACTTTACAGTGATTTCATCTCTCTAGAATTTATTTACAATTTGACATAAACTTTATGATATTCGGGAGAGCGAGGCGATGCTGAAAGTTTAAGACTTCGAACAAATTTATATTTTTCAATTTATTTTTCATTTGACGACCTTCATCATGATCTGAAATTAGTTTTTTGTTAAGAATAACTTTTCGAGGACAAGAAGGCATACTTGAGTTGTTTTCTTGGAAAACAGGGACAATGTAAAGAGTTTTAATTATGATCGTATCTGCTCATGATTATAAAGTGAAACCAGGAAGACTATTTTGAACAGAAAGTTTCCTTTGCTAGTATGAGTTTTGACAATTTACAACACGGATGCTTTGAAATGACCTCGACTATTGATTTATGATGAGACTTTTGGTTTCCTTTCATGAACTAAATGGTGACCCAGACATAAATTTATTTAGAAACTAGTGAAAACCAAAAAAATGAAAAGAACCAAAATCAAAAGACAAAAAGAAAAACTGAAGAAGAAAAATATGTACAGAGAGATGTATCTGAAATTATCAGGAGAAATATATTTTGAGAGCTTGGCCATTCACCTAGAAAGTGTCTGGCTATCCTTCCAAATTATGGAGATGGAAAGAGCTGGGACCTAGTTTCTTAGCAATTACAAATGATCCCAACCATGTATTATGAGACTTGGTGTGTTCCCCCTTTCCCTCGTGCAGTTTATCCCATTTGAGAACCAAGTCTCCTACCTCGAAGTTCCTATTTGAAGAAGAGTTTGAATCAAACCATCTTTTTACAACCTGTTTATGCTGATCCAGCTTCTGCTTTGCTTGTGCTCTCACTTCCTCCATTTTTTTTTGATTAAGGTTGGTTGTCATTGATGTCAACCCTTGAAGAAATCCCCGCAGCACAAAGGTTTGGGTAATGGACCCAAGATTTTTTTATGTAAATATGACTCATTATTGTCTTGTCATCGTTGTTAAGAAGTAAATATGGATGAAATCCAAAGTGGTCCCCTTATGGTGAAAGCCCTCATGGGAAGACGCTTTGCGGAGTAAGAGAACCCATGCTTAATTGTGGAATAATGAGATCAAGGGCAATGGAATTTTCAGGTAAACTATCCTATATGGATATTCCTTGTCATTCCATTTATGGTGGTATGTGGAACATCACATAACTCCTCACAGTTTGAGAGTTATGGCCTTACAAAGTTGGAGGACCCTCATATGTCATCTAGAAGCCCCAAAAGGTCAAAGTAGTCAAAGTGGTTTAAGAGATTTTAAAAGGCAAATAATAAAGTGAAGTAATGAGTGTATTATAATTCAAAGTGAATACAAAATATTATTTCAATAATAAATTTAATGGAGAAATTAGAAGTGGGTTAACCCTAAAATAAGGAAAGTGGGGCCAAGTGACCTAGAAGATGTTTTTAAGGAAGCTACTTGGAGAGTATAAATAAGAGGCAAGGCTCTCTCATTTTAATCACACTTGAGCATATTGAATATCTATAGGTGTCTGAGGTAACCAAGGATATCTAAGATGAAATTCTAAGGGAAGGTGAAGAAAAGAAGGCCGGTGTACTGTGTATGTGTATGTTTGTTCATTTTTCATTGCTTATTTACTCTTCAATTATTGGATGATAATGATTCATTGATATAACACTTGGATTATATGGTTAAAAAGGATTAAATTGCTCTATTACTGATTCACCTCCCCTCTCAGTAATCCAACAATTGGTATCAGAACAGGTTCCTTCGGAAATCAGTTTAACCACTGAAAGGTAGATCATGGAGAGTACCAACTCATATAAAATTGGAATACCACAGTTTGATGGACAAAAGTATGATATTTGGAGCATAAGTATGAGGACATATATACAAGAACAAGGATTTCAAGTTTGGCAATCAATTGTAGATGTATACACAACACCAGCAGTTCCACCAACAAATGAAAAAGAAGTAAAACTCGGTGAGAATAATTCCAAAGCCACAAATGCACTTTTGAATGGTCTCAGTGATACGGTATTCACCAAAGTTGCACACTGTAAATCTACTAAAGAGATTTGGGACAAGCTTCAAAATATTTATGAAGGAGATACAA
>ML778538.1:166626-215936 GCA_009831015.1 Picea engelmannii | reverse complement strand
TAAAACTCGGTGAGAATAATTCCAAAGCCACAAATGCACTTTTGAATGGTCTCAGTGATACGGTATTCACCAAAGTTGCACACTGTAAATCTACTAAAGAGATTTGGGACAAGCTTCAAAATATTTATGAAGGAGATACAAAATTCAAAGAAGCAAAGATTCAGACTTACAAAGGTCAGTTCGAACAACTAAAAATGAAGGAAGATGAATATATCACAGCCTACTTCTTATGAATCGATGAAACAGTGAATGCAATCATAGGATTGGGAAAAGAAATTGAAGAATCTATAATTGTTCAAAAGATACTAAGATCTCTTCCTATGAGATTCAACCCTAAAATATCAGCACTAGAAGAAAAATTGGATCTGGACTCAATAAGCATGGATGAACTACATGGAATATTCACAGCATATGAAATGAAAACTGAGCAGGAAAATCTAGATGTAAAAGAATCATCCTTCAACACATCCAAAAGATCAAAGCAAAAGAAAAAGATCCAAGATGTAATTTTTTTTAATTGTGATGGTATTGGTCATTTTTCTAACAAATTTCCTCATAAGGAAAAGAGAAATGATGAAGGTTACTCAAAAGGAAAACACACATATAAAGGCAAAAGAACTACAAAGAAATTTTTCAAGAAAAGATTATACACCAAAGAAGACATCTCATCATCAGATGAAGATGAAGTCAGTGACAATGAGACAGGAAGAGTTCTATTCATGGCAGTAAAAGACTCTAACAAAGAAGACTCTGAAGAAGAATATGAAGAAGTCGAAGAAGAATGTGAAGAAGTCGAAGAAGAAATTGAAGAGTCAGAAGTTGACTATAGAGAAGAATTAATGTGTTCCATAGAAGTTATCAGAAGAGAAAAGAAGAAAAAGAAGAAACTACAAGCAGAACTAGAGAAGAAAAAGGACACTCGAGAACTAGAACAAATGATCACAAAATTGAATATTCAAATAGAAGAAGATAAAAGAATTGAATAAGAACTCAAAGAACAACTAGAATAAAAGGACAAGATCATTGGAAACTTGGAAGCAGAGGTTGTCACACTAAGAAAGGATATTCAAAAGAAAAATATGCATAATACCTCAAGAGTTTTGGATGACATTATCAATAGTCAAAAATATCATCTTGACAACTCCGAACTTGGATACAATCAAATAGAAAATGGATCAAGCTCCAAAACAACAGAGCAAGAAATAAATCCAAAAAGTTATGCAGAAACAATCAAAGAGGATATAAAGATATACAAGGAAGATTACAGGGACACTTCTCCACCAAGAAGATTCATATTTAAGAATCAACAACAGATAGATAGGCCTCAAGAAGAAGAAGGATTCATAAGAGCACATCCCTTCAGAAGATCTTCAATTCCCAGGTATCAAATTATATTTTTTGGTTTATGTTATGCATGTAATAATTTTGGACATAAAGCTGTGAATTGCAAAGATAACAACAAGAACAATAACAACTTTGAGAGTTATACACAAAGTTATTATTTAAGGAGACCTAGTGACACACAAAGAAAAAGTTACAACAGGTTTGAATCTTTGAGCACTGAAGTGGAATGTTAAAAATGTAACAATTTTGGACACATGGCCAAGGATTGCAGAATGACAATCCCTCCTAAATAAACTCAACAGAATAACAACAGTCACAGAAAAGAACCTCAGAAAACAACATGGATAAGAAAGCAAGATCAATATAAGAATGAAGAATGCACAGTCGCTCTACAAGCTAAGAAGAAGAAATGTGGTTGTTATGTTGACAGTGGATGTTCAAAACACATGACAGGTGATAAAGAAAAATTTCTTATATTACGAAAAGAAAAAAATGGATCAGCCTCCTTCGAAAATGATAATTCATCCAAAATCATTGGAGAAGGCACAATCTGAATTAGGAACAAGAATGAAAAGGCACAAAATGTTCTACTGGTAGAAGATATGAAATATAATCTTCTAAGTGTGAGTTAAATGTGTGACCAAGGTCATAAACTTACTTTCGATTCAAAAAAGTGTGAGATAAGAAAAGAAGGTTCAGGGAAATTGGTCGGTACAATTGCAAGAACTGCAAACAACATATATGTGTTAAGTGAAATTGGAAATGAAAAGTGTTGTCTAGGAAAGGAAGATGAAAGTTGGCTATGGCATAGAAGAATGGGTCACATGCATTTTGGTAACCTTGTCAAAGTCACCAAAAGAGAAGAAGTTAGAGAAATGCCCAAGATCACGAAACCAACCAACACTTTATGCAAGCATTGTCAACAAGGAAAGCAAACAAAGACCAAGTTCAAATCAAAGGAATATTCAACAACAAGACCACTAGAAAATTTTCACACTGATCTAGTTGGACCAACTACAACAATGGGCTTAAAAGGTGAAAAATACTTATGTTATTAGTTGATGATTATACAAGAATGAATGCAGTTTTATTTCTCAAGAACAAGTCAGAAGCTTTTGAAAACTTCAAGATCTACAAGGAAATAGTTGAAAATGAGATGGATTCAAGAATCAAATGTTTGAGATCTGATAATGGAGGAGATTTCACTTCAAAGGAATTTATGGAATACTGTAGAAGTCATGGAATAAAAAGGCAATTCTCCGTTGCTAGGACACCTCAACATAATGGAGTTGTTGAAAGAAAGAACAAGACAATACAAGAAATGGCTCGAACAATGCTAATGGATTCCAAATTGATAGATATATTTTGGACATGGGCAAGGCATACAATAGTTCACATTCAAAACAGAGTAATGCTCAGAAACAACACTAATAAAACTCCCTATGAGCTATGGAAAGGAAGACCAACAAATGTGAAGCACTTCAGAGTTTTTGGAAGCAAATGCTACATCCAAAGAGAATATGACAGAATGGAAAAGTTTTACTCTTGTGTGGACAAAAGAATACTTGTTGGTTACTCAAGTACAAGGAAAGAATATAAGTGTTACAATCTAAGATTGAACAAAGTTGTGGAAAGCATCAACGTAACAATTGATGAAACAGGCAGACCATAATCAAAGGAAGAAGAAACCAAATCAATAGAACAACTTTTTGAAGAAGAATATGAAAAAGAAGTAGAAGAGGAAGATGAAGATGAAGAGAATCCGACAGAAGAAAAAGAGCAAGTTCAGAAAGTCTCTCCAAAGACACTTAGCAGACGAGTACAGAAGAATCATCCTTTAGATCAGATTATTGGAAACAAAGATGCAGGAGTTGAGACTAGAAGAAAACTATGTTCACCAGAACAAACACACCTAGCACTCTTATCTACAATTGAACCAAACTATTTTGAAGAAGCCAACAAGAATGAATTTTGAAATAAGGCCATGGATGAATAATTGGATCAAATAGAGAAAAATGACACTTCGGAATTGGTTCCAAGACCAAATAATAAGAATGTGATCGGCACAAAATGGGTTTTCAGGAATAAATTGAATGAATATGGACAGGTTACAAGGAACAAAGCTAGATTGATATGTAAAAGGTATGCATAGATTGAAGGAATCGACTTTGAAGAGACATTTTCCCTAGTTGTCATAATGGAAGCAATCTGTTTACTTTTAGCTTATGCATGCTCCAAAAATGTTAAAGTATATCAGATGAACGTAAAATCATCTTTTCTGAATGGGGAACTTGAAGAGAAATTCTACATTGAACAACCAGAAGGATTTCAGTTGTCAGAGAACACAAACTATGTATGTAAATTAAAGAAGGCCTTGTATGGTCTAAAATAGGATCCTAGAGAATGGTATTCCAGACTGGATAAGTATCTGCAACAGGTAGGGTTTAGAAAAGGAAGTGCAGACAACAACCTCTACATCAAGGTAAGTCAAGGTAATATTTTATTAATTGAAGTTTATGTTGATGATATCATTTTTGGTAGTGATGATGACAGGTTAAGCCAGAAATTTGCAAAAGACATGCAGTTGCATGAATTTGAAATGTCGTTACTTGGAGAAATATCCTTCTTTCTAGAACTTCAGATATGTCAAAGAAACCAAAGAATTTTTATTTCTCAAACCAAGTATATTAGAGAAATGCTAAAGAGGTTTGGAATGGAAGATTGCAAACCAGTTATCACTCCCATGCAAATCAATTGTAAGTTGAGAAAAGATGATGATTCGAAGTCTATAGATCAGAGGAAATATAGGTCAATGATTGACAATCTACTATATGTGACAACATCCAGACCATATGTAATGCAAGAAGTTGGACAGGTGGCAAGATTTCAAGCAGCACCAAAGGAATCACATGTATTAGCAATAAAGAGGATTTTAAGATATCTCAAAGGAACAAAAGAGTTTGGATTATGGTATCCAAAGGGAAAAGATCTATCACTTATTGCCTACACAGATGCAGATTGAGCAGGTTGTATTAATGATTGACGAAGCACCAGTGGAGAATTTTTCTACTTTGGTGAGTGTTTGGTATCATGGCTAAGAAAGAAACAATCATCAATATCTCTATCTACAACCGAGGAAGAGTATATTGCAGCAGTAGTATGTTGTACACAGGTTCTTTGGATGAAACAAACTTTGACACATATACAGGTTGAGTATGATGAGCCCATTCAAATATATTGTGATAATACAAGTGTCGTTAGTATCTCAAAAAACCCGGTGATGCACTCCAAGATGAAGCACATTCCAATCAAGTATCACTTTCTACGGGAACAAGTTGCAGAAAAGAACATCAGAGTTGAGTATGTGGGCACAAAAGAACAAGTGGCAGACATCTTTACAAAACCACTTCCATGGGAAGCCTTTGAATATCTTTGCCAAAGACTTGGAGTTATTTCTACTCCAAAATGAATGCTTTTTGAATGTTTATCTTATATGTCTTAGATGTGCACGAGGAAGCACCATAAGAGGATAGTTCAGTCAGGGGGAGAAGCCCCAGATGGAAAGATACCTTTGCCATTGATGACAAAGGGGGAGAGATTTATCAGATGTAGAGGATAGAGGTATGGTTCCAGGGGTAGAAGATTTATCAGATGCAGAGGATAGAGGAAAATTTATCAGATACAGAGGACAGAGGCATGGTTCCAGGGGGTGCATGAGTGATATGATTTTAGTATTGCATCATAGTGTTTCCATCAATGCCAAAGGGGGAGATTTTTTTTATTAAGGTTGGTTTTCATTGATGTAAACCCTTGAAGAAAGCCCTGCAACAAAAATCTTTGGGTAATGGACCAAATATTTTTTTATGTAAAGATGACCCATTATTGTCTTTTCATGGTTGATAAGAAGTAAAGATGGATGAACTCCAAAGTGGTCCCCTTATGGTGAAAGCCCTCACGAGAAGATGCTTTGCGGAGTAAGAGAACCCATGCTTAATTGTGGAATAATGAGATGAAGGACAATGAATTTTTCAGGTAAACTATCCTATATGGATAGTGCTTGTCATTCCATTTTTGGTGGTATGTGGAACGTCACATAAATCCTCACGGTTTGAGAGTTATGGCCTTAAGAAGTTGGAGGACCCTCATATGTCATCTAGAAGCCCCAAAAGGTCAAAGTAGTCAAAGTGGTTTAACAGATTTTAAAAGGTAAATAATAAAGTGAAGTAATGAGTGTATTATAATTCAAAGTGAATACAAAATAAATTATTTCAATAATAAATTTAATGGAGAAAGTAGAAATGGGTTAACCCTAAAATAAGGAAAGTGGGGCCAAGTGACCTAGAAGATGTTTTTAAGGAAGCTGCTTGGAGAGTATAAATAAGAGGCAAGGCTCTCTCATTTTAATCACACTTGAGCATATTGAATATCTATAGGTGTCTGAGGTAACCAAGGATATCTAAGCCGAAATTCTGAGGGAAGGTGAAAAAAAGAAGGCCGAAATGCAAGGAAGGATAAATTCTTTTGATGGTGCTTTATAAGATCCAAATTTAGTGAAACCAAATGTGTTGGTTAGGGTACATTTTGTCGTATGTTTTGTAACAATTTCACATAAATTCAACAAATATTCCATGTGGGGCGCGCTCTACAAGGTTGCTCTCTAGAATAAGATAGAATTCAAGAAGGTATGGCATTTTTTCTATAAATCTTTTTCTGAGAGGTTCTAAGTAGTGACACCTGGAGGAATTGCATAAAACACACTGAAGAACATTGTGTATCAGTTTCATATCTTTATTCATTATAGGTACAAAGTTATGATTACTTCAAGTTAGGGTTGTTGACTAATCCAAAACTAGGCATGTGAGACTAAAGAAAAGTTTGATGAAAATGCTAGTCACTTGTTGTTGAAGTTAAGGAAGGTTTGCAGGAATGTGATCATATACACCAGGTCTATTACAAAGCTACAAATCAGTTTTGGATGACGAAATTGATGAGGGATTTTGGTTGAGGTACATGTTGAGTACATGGTTGAGACAAGTAGTTGATGAGTTGGCACATACATGAGGTGTATAGTTGATGGTGTTGGTACATATTGATTAGCCATAGTTGATGAGTAGTTGACACATGATTGGTACATACTTGGTACATGGTTGGATGCACTTGTTTATGGTACAGGTTTATTACAGGTTATTTGGTACAGGTTGGTGCATGGTTGATGCACTTGTTTATGGTACAGGTTGATTACAGGTTGAGGTACAGGTTGATGCATGGTTCAGATTTATTGGTACAAGTTTATAATGGTATATCTCACAGTGATAGGTTGACAGTGGTTTCATCATTATACTTCTACTTCAGGGTGGCAGGACGGGGCAAGGACAAGTGGTTGTAGCCACCTTCTGGTTGTAGCCGAAGAACATAGGGGGTTGTAGCGTCCTTTTGGTTGTAGCCAAAGAATTAGGGAGTTGGAGCTTCCCTCAGGTTGTAGCCTGAGAAAATAGGGGTTTGGAGCCTCCTTCCAGTTGCAGCTGGAAAACAAAGGAATTTGGTGCTTCCAATGAATGTATTTCTTCAAGGCATATAAGAAAAAGCATTATGTGGTTTTCTCCCGATTTGGGTTTCCACGTAAAACACTGGTGTACTGTGTATGTGTATGTTTGTTTATTTGTTCATTGCTGATTTACTCTGCAGTTATTGGATGATAATGATTCATTGATATAACACTTGGATTATATGGTTAAAAAGGATTAAATTGCTCTATTATTGATTCATCCCCCCTCTCAGTAATCCAACAGTGTTTTAACAAGGCATTAATTCGACTTTCCATATGAGGGCAGTCCTCTTCTTGAACTTTCTACGATAATTGAAGAGATGGAAGTAAAACATGAGGAGGTAGGATTGATTCTCTCCCGTAGATGAGAAAAAAAGGGGAATTACCAACAAAGGTTTTTTGTTCCACTCTGTCAGCCCATAGTTCATTAAATAGTGCATTGCACCAGTTCTTGTGGTTTTCAGAAACTATCCTCTTAATGATCTTGATCAAATTTTTGTTTGTTGATTCTGCTAGACCATTTCCTTGGGGGTAGTAGCTGGTAGAATATTTCAATTTAATCTCTTTTTCTAAAGAAAACACATTCATATCCAGGGATGAGAAATAAGATGCGTTATTAAAGACCAGACATTTGGGAATGTCAAATCAAGTAATGATATGGGAATTAAGGAAGGATATTACCTGGTTCGTGTTTACCACTTTCAAAGGTGTGGCTTCAGACCATCTGGTAAAATAATCTGTTACCGTAATGATATATTTTTGTTGCTGTGAGGAAGAAGGGTTAATTAGTCATATGATGTCAAGACTCCACTGCTGAAAAGGTGAATTTACAGTAACAGATTGCAAAGGGAATGATTCCTTTTTCACTTGTCCAACACAACGCATGGGCGTCTTTAAACAACGCATGGGCGCCTTTAAATAACGTGGGCCAATAGTACCCAACTCTTAACACCTTATGAGTGGTGGTGTCTCTACTGAAGTCACCACTAGCCTCACCTGCATGAAGTTCAGATAGTACTTTCTCTGCTTCATCTTCTTCCAAACAACGCATAAGAACACCATCAAAATTCTTTCGAAATAAGACATCATTTATTAACTAGAAAGATGCAAATTTTAGTCTTAGTGCTCTTTTGTTTTTAGGATCAAGATAGCGGGGAGCAGATCCATTTGTTAAATAAAATTTAATATCATCATACCAAGAATTAGCAACAACTTGTGTACAACTGATTTGTTGCATGTTGTGTTGATTTACAGTTGAGATGTTAATTTGACTTTCCTATCCTTCAACTGAATCAGCCACTAGTTTACATAGGCCTTGACCTTTAACAATTTGAGCAAGAGTTATTTCGAGGTCATATTCTTGTAACGACATCATCCAATTTTCCCGTTTTTCACCCAATTCCTTTTGTACCAACATATTTTTTACAATAGGGTAAGGAACAATGACTTTAGTTCTGGATTTCAGTAGATATGACCGGAAATGTTTCACTGCTTTAAAAACAACATATTCATGTTGATTCACAACTGGATAATTTAGCTTTGCCCCTTTGAAAGTTGAGCTCATGAAGGAAATGGGTATTTCATTTCTTTCAAAATTCTTTTGCATTAACACAACAGCATAAGATCGGTCGGAGGGAAAAGTGTAAAGAGAGAAATCTTGGGAAAAATCAGGGCTCATCAGGGAAGGGGCTTCTACTATTTTTTTTCTAATAGAATCAAAATATTGAATTTCTTGGGGTCCCAAAAAAAACTGAACATCCTTTTTAATTAAATTCTATAAAGTCCTTACCATTTCTGAGAAACCTGGGACAAGTCTTCTGACGAAATTAATCTTGCCTAAAAGGGATTGCATGGATTTTTTGGAAGAGGGAGGGGAGAGTTTAGCAATAGCTTGGGTTCTTTCTGGGTCAATAATCATTCCGTCTTTGGACACTATAAACCCAAGTATTTTTCCTTTCTCTACTACAAAGACTGATTTCTTAGGGTTAAGGGATATGCCATACTTGCGGCATCGTTATAGGACAACCCTAAGGTGAGACATGTGATCTTTCTTGTTTTTAGAGAAAACGGTAGCGTCATCAAGATAGACCACTACTGATTGATTTACAAGACCATGAAAATAAATTTCCATTGCTCTCTGGAAAGTGGCCCCAGCATTTATAAGCCCAAAATGCATCTTCCTGTAGGCATAAGTCCCCCATGGGGTACAAAAAGTGGTCTTGAGCTGATTTGGGGGAGACATGAGGACCTAGTTATACCCCAAAAAACCATCTAACAAAGATAGTCTTTCTGAACTAGATAATTGTTGAAGGATATCTTCCATTGGAGGAATGAGATAGTTATATTTATCATATGCTCGGTTCAAGTTATGAAAGTCAACACAGAATCGAATTTCACCACTTTTCTTCCTAACGGGAACTAGATTAGACACCCATTGTGTGTGTCTCACCGGTAAAATCATCTTTTCATTTAGTAATTTATTCAGTTCTTTCTTGACAATGGATTCTAATTTGGGGTGAATCTTTCTTAATTTCTACTGAAAAGGCTGAGTTTGTGGTTTCATGGGGATGACATGTTGTATTATATTAGGGCCAAATGTTTTCAAATCATCATATGTCTAGGAAAAAATGTCTTTCAATTATTTAAATAATTTTATAAAGGTAGATTGTTCTTGCTCAGAGCATCCTATTCCCAGATTAATATTTTGGGGATTTTCCTTAGTCCCTAAATTTATCGTCTCATAAGTCAAAGAAGAACTATTCATTTTACAATTAACTGTCCCTCTAAACTTATCATGCAAGTCATAAAACCTCTCTAGTCTTACAATGGATCTGGGAATAGAGTTTACCATATCAGACGTTGTTTCGGGAGATCTAGGATCTGATATTACCATGAAGTTGTGGAGGTTTTCATGGTGAGTGCCTCCGTTGATGACTGCACCTTGGAAGGTGTCCTCCATATGCAAGAAGTTGATGATCTGTTGGTCATCATCGAACACTCTCCAATTGGTGATGTTGTCCAGGATTGACAACCTGAAAAATAATTCAATAGAAAATGCATTAGGAGAAAGACCTTCTGCGGGCAATAGTTTAGAAGCGACATTAGCCAATAAATCAACCTCTGAATTGCTTAGTCTAGGAATGGAATTTATGTTAAAAGTTGAAATTTTTTGCATTAAACTCCATACCTCAGTTTGGTAAATTTTCAGATGTGGTGATAAGAAATGTATGGAGTTCCTTACCTGGCTAACCATGATCTTTGAATCACCAAATACCATTAAATTCCATACGTCCATATCCAAATCTTTCCTAAGCCCTTGTAAAAGTGCTTCGTATTCGATGGTGTTATTAGTGCACTCAAACTCTAATCGACAGGCAATGAAAGTATTATTACCTGCGGGATTTATGAGTACACATCATGCACCAACTCCTTCTTTGTATTTGGATCCATCAAAGGACAATGACCAGATCTGAACTTCATTAGTAGTGTGTTGCACACTTGGAAAACATGATGACTGAGTATAGGTCATAATTTTTTATTTTTGCCCTGGATTAGTGATACGGGAACTTTCAGTCATGAAGTTACCAAAGAAGGTATTCATTCCTTGTATTTCAAATGAATTAGTAGATGTGGTAAAATTTTCGTTTGCATCATTTAGATCCGTCACGGTATGCTTGAGATAACGTTCATGATTTATCCTAATTTTATTAGGCTGTCCATTTTCTGGCAACCATAAATGAAACCAATATGTGGCAAAGTAACCATGCAGTTGTTCGGACCAGTCCTTGCTTAAAAAAAAAACATAGACTTCAGGGATGTCAATAACAATGATGTCAATAATTTGGTGAACCTTAGGATTAGAAGATAACCTAACCAGAACATTCTTAAGTTCACCGATTACCTTAATGTTCGTCCGACCAAGATGAATGATTTTGATATTAGAAGGTTGAACTTCTACATTGATTTTTTGACAAATAGATAAAGACATCACATTTGATGATGCACCGAAATATACCATGCAATTATGTACATTCCTGTTAAAAATTTCAAAAGTTAATAAGAAAGGCAGAACATTTTTATGAGCGTTAACAATAGAATTTTGTTGATATTTTGTCATTGTCCTTGAAACAATTTTATCTATATTTGATATAGTTTTTTCAACTAAATCCCTTTTATCTAGAGGTTCAAATTTCATTTTAGTTGGGATCCTTTTGGTTGTTTTAGAACCAATTTCTACAGTTTTCTTGCTGCTAGGATTGTTGTTCTTACTGTTTTCTGCTATACTTTGAAGCATTTTCTGCAGAATAAGGGGAAATTTCAGCAACTCGAAAACATAAATATTAGCCCTCAGTTTTTTCAAATCTTCAACTAAATCGTATTCTAAAATAAGGGTTGCTAAACTTTGTTTAATTTTAGCTTGCTTCAATTGATTTGGAAGCACATTATTACCTGCTTCAGAAGAAGGTTTGTTCTGTGTTTTGCTTCTTGTGTTGTAGGGATGGATAGTTTCAAAATTTGCTTGAAAAATACTGTCAGAGAAGTGAACGAAGATATTGGGGGATGAATCTTCCTCTTCTGGTACTTATTCCTCATCTACATCTTCAAAACTTTCAGGAGGGGCAGAGGCAGTATTATCATGTGCTTCTAGAATAGTTTGCAAAGTGTACTGCAAGCTTTCGAAATTGAGACCTTCAGTGGTCGGATTTGGCCAATTGGGAGGAAAAGGTTTTATGAATGCAGGTTTAAAACTTTCTTTGCTTGAGGATGCCTCCTTGGCTGATCTCTTCAAGTCCACGACTTGATTTGATATTTTTTGGAAAGATTTCTGCAATATTTCTAAGTCTAATGTTTCAGGTTGACTTTTGGCTTGGGGAGGCCTAGTAAGGATTTCTATTTTCTTTTTAGATGATGAAGTTGTTTCAAGTTCACTATTGAGATTGTATGTTAATCTTAATATATCGTTTTCAATTTGGCTTGCCTCTTCGAAGGCTTCCAGTAATGTGTTCTTCTTAGACATTTTGACCCAAATTGCTATGTTGTTGTGTAGATATTTGGTGTAATATGTGACAGTTAGACTTTTAGCGGGCATTGAATCTGTGGGAATTCGATTCTTTAATGTAAGAAATCTCTGGTTAAAATATTTTACTTTCTCCTTAGGGTTCAGTTTTAGGCTAGAGAGCTCCATAACCAAGACTTCAGGAGATTTATCATCTCTAAACTTCTCTAAGAAACATGTTTCAAACTTATCCCAAGAGACTATTGTTTGGGATTGTTGGGCGAAATACCATGTGGAGGCATTGCCCTCAAATATATAAGGAAAGAGTCTGCATACTACATCTTCATTCTCTACACTTCGGAGTCTAATGGCCAACATAAACTTCTTTATGTGATATTCAACATATTGTTTAAAATCTGGATCAAATTTAGGCAACCATTTCTCCGGGTGTTTTGGTAATGGGTGTTGAGGTCTAGGTACAACCACGACATCTTGATCGAACCAAGGTCTGGCAGGATTGTTTTGGTTTGCCATGGGTGTTGGTGGTGTCAAAGGCTAATATGATTTAGATGAGGAACTACCTTCATTAGATGAGTCTCCTCCTGAAGAGGATGGAGATGAACCAGGAGGAGAAGGTGGGATACCAGATCCTCCAACTCTGAGAGTAGGTGTTTCGGCAGGATCTGTGGTATTATCTCCTAATGGATTTGAGAGTAGACTAGTGCCTTCAAGTTGTTCTTGGATATCCAAAAAATCTAAGGGCTAATTAAGTGGCCTTCCAGGTTGTCTGATACAGGCCAAGGCACTATGTGTCCTTATGAGTGACTGACGAACAATTTCTTGGATGTCATCTCCTTGAGGGGATGGTGTTATTAGTTCAATGGGAATATAAGGATTATCGTTTGAGGTAGTTTTTGTTTCTAGTGTAACGTTGTTGTCTGAGCGACTATGCGTTACGATAGGGGAGTAAGTGTGTGGGGGAGGAGTCTTGCGACCTCCACGTGCCATCAAGTGAATTCATGCCCTCCTTCTAGCATCATTTGTTGATGGGAAAATTTGGCATGCCATCAACTGGGAGAATAGATCCAGTCCGGGGTTGTCCAAATAACCCAAGATGTTTGGTGTAACCTATTCGGACGGGTTTAATGGCTCTATTAGCCAGCTAAGTTCCTAAAACAAAGAAAAGAGGAAAACTATATAATGCTAAAACTATAATAATCTATGAACTTTAATATAATTATTTACAAAATATATTAAATAGAAAAATAAAGTATGAACATATCTCTTATACATAGAATTTACAGGTTGCAAGTTTTAATGAAAGCTTTGCAAAATCAATGTAAAAGTAATTGTTTTCAGAAGCAGATAAAGAAAGAACATTTTTGTATTTTATGATTTCTAATTATGAATGTAATAAGAATTGAATCAACTGAGTTATGAAATAAGGATGTAACGATGGTAAAAGGCAATCTAAAACTTTCCTGTTTCACTAATAGGAAAATTAACCAAAATGAATTAAAATAAAGCTAACCTCATTTTTATATCATGTCTATGTCTTATGTGCAATCCAATATTCCAATTGTTCTGTCTGCAAGAAAAATCTATGAAAGGATTATGATGATGCCTCCGGAACAAACTCTAGACGTTTGTCGGCAGCTAGTATATGAGAACAAAATAATAGATAGGTATACACTATGATCTTATAATTATGAAAAATCACATGCAATCTAAATCTTAATGCAAAATGTTCATGTTATCAATCAACTAACATCAGATAAAGATCATGATCCTAAAATTGATATGATTTTCACAACAATAATAAATTGAAACAACAAATTAAAGACAACATTTAAAACATAAAATAAAATGGAATATCACATGTCATGGAGATGAAATCTACACAACACATCTACTTTTCCAAAATAAGAGAGACAGAACATAGATGAGACAACATTCACATTGGACTAAAGCCGAATTGCTACAAGTTGTTCCATTAAGGTTTGTAAGTCATTTGTCCATAATATGTTCCAAGTGAAGATGATGTTTCACTTACAAAATGCAGAGTATTTAAAGAGTTTTGAAATCTCATCTTCCTATATCCTAAGATAGGATAGAATCTCATGAGATCAAAATATTACAAAAATAAAGGGCCTACAGAGACTCATAACTAAGTTGGTTATTTTCAAAAATTAATTAAAAAAAAGCAAATTTACAGAATAAACAGAAAACAAATACTATTCATCTAAATGAATAATCGAACATGTTTCCCCTAGATGATCTGCATCAAGATCTAGCATATCCTGAAAATGAAACAGGAATAATTTAGATAAGTTATTAACAACTAGTTATTAATTTTTTATTTAAAAATGGCTTGGCTACATAATCGAAAGATTATGTAGCCAGTCTTATCTTAGCAAACAAAATCTAATTTCAAAATGATTCAATTCAAATATATAACAATAATGCAATAAGAGGGAAATCCATTTTACCATTTCAACCAATGACTAAAGATGGATCAGGGTAGCTCGGAATTGATTATGTATTTAACATTGTTTGCGTTTTTTATCACTATGTTACATGTCCTCTTAAGGCGTTTAACTTGTCTCTCTACATTTTCTTTGAGGTCAATATTTTCTTTTCTCAGTAATTCACTTTGAGTTGTGAGTGTTTTAATCTGAGCCTGAAGGATGGGAATATCATTGTAATATCGTTCAATCCAATGCAGAAAAACATCACACTGTACTGAAGGAACGACCTGTTGATGAAGTGTGTGGTCAAGCATGGATGTATCAACTTCACTTGCTATTTTCCCTTGAGAAAACTCGATACCAAAAATCCCCTCCTTACCCCTGAGTCACGGTGGCAGATTCGTAACAAAGTCGTAGATTTCAGCAAGATCAAATCTTTGACAATCTGGGTCTTCCAAAGCCAGGAAATATTCAATTTTGGAATCTGAGACCTCATTGACCTCGATCAGGTCGATCGAGCTCAAATGAGCGTCATTTTGATTCCTCAACTTTCTCGAAATAAGACGACCTGCTCTTTTTTTTGAAACCCTAGGGTTGTGTGTTTTTGCTTCGTTTGTTTACAAGATTTTTTGACATTAGGCTTCACAATACCACTCTGGACAACATCAAAATTAGGCACATGAGGTTTAGCTAACTCAGACTCAACAACCTTTTTCTCAAGTGAAGACTGACTTGGCCTAGTCTTGTCTAGAGGGTTTCTGTTAAGAGAGCCTGGTTCATTACTGGGAATGTCTGGTTGTTTTTTAGTCAAAGGCTCATGCGAATTATGGATTTCTATAGGGATGGCCATAAGAAAACTATTTCTCATTAAAAATCCCTCCCAACAGTCACCCACGGTTGTCAAATGGTGAATCAACAAAATTTTAATCAAGCCATGGTGGAAAAGACTAGAGTCGAGGCTCTGTTTCTTATACCTTTTAGACATTTTGTACAGGATTCTCAATAAATAGAAAGGCATGTTTAATTGGAAACCAATGAAATGCATTAGCAGTCATATATGATAGAGTAAAACTAAACCATAATGACCCTCACAAGTCATGAATTGTTTGAGGATTAATAGAAGTCCATGTCACCTATATTTAACCAAAGATATAGGGATACCTTTTTTGCAATAATTGATTTTCCTGGAGGTCATGAAGAGGCTCCAAGGTACTTCTTGAATTTTTGAGTTTTTGAACCATTTCTCGTCAGTGAATGGCAGTCCTATGGCTTTAATCACAAACTCTTCGATTACCTCTAACTGGGTATCACCAACTTTCTCTCTGCACCCATCGAAAGTCTGTGCAAAATCCCTCGCTACCTGAAGGTTATGGCCTTCGAACCTTTTAAGGAAGGAATCCCAGCCTTGAATTTTTAAATCTTCGACTACATCGTCGTGTGATAGCAATGTCTGATAGCCATTGGGATTCAAACACACAATAGGGGCCATTACGAATGCGACTTGTATGTAACAGGGGTGACTCAGAAACAATTATGGGTTCAGATGATAGGAGCGATAGGAACAGATCTCAATAGATGAAGGGGAACAAACCATAACGAAGGTTGTGTGTTATCATAGCATGAGCATCGAGGGTTTGGTCATAGGGTTTTACCATTCCTAGTAATGAGATTTTGTCATACATAGTCAAAAACCTATACCTAAAATGATAGGTTCATTAATTCACTACGTCTGCAAGGTGATTCAAGTACATTAGTGCAGTAGCTATGCATTAATTTCCATGACTATCATCACAACCATAGTGTTTGCAAAGGGTTCAAAAATATGTTAAAGAAAAACTCCTCATAAATTAAATGCAAATCATCTAACCATATTACAATTATATCAACACCCCAAAACATCCAAAAATGAGTCATTCAAATATTGGATATAAGCATGATGAGTCTTAAAAGAAAACCTTGTATAAAAAATAATACCAAGCTAGGTTTTCATGTATTGATTCATGCTTTTAGTCATGAATCAATCCCAAAAAAAAAACGAAAATGCAAACTTTAAAGAATTAATGAATATCTTTACTAAATCCAGTAATCATATCGAAAAGATAATATTTACAAGATGAGGTGAAGGAAGCTACAGAAAGTGTAATTTCTTGTTCAAATAAAAAAATCGTATGGGGATGCCAACAGTATGTTCGGCGAAAACCCCATCAGAAACCTAATTTTTTGAATGACCTCTTTTACAATATTGCTTTGTTGCTTCGTCAATAATCAAGGAAGACTAGTATTATGTTCACGACCATCACCATTAGAATTAATAATGACACTTTGCAATGTGTGATTAGCTTCCTGGAAGTCACAAAAAATCTTTCCAATTCTCTCTTTGTCAGTCCTTCCATCCAATGTCTGCCATAACAATTATGCTATGTTCTTCTCGATATGCATTGTATCAAATAGATGAACTATTTGTAGGTTCTCATAGTATGGAAACTACTAAATTGCATTAGGTAACTTTTCATTCCTCGTGGAAGCCCATTCGTGCCTTAATGACATTCATGAAACATCAACAAATTGAAATTAACACTACTTAATGGGACAAAATGAAATTAATACTAATGAAATTAACCAAAGATTTATATAATATGTCATACATAAATAATTTGTGTACCTTGACGATTTCTAATATATTACAACTTCCACAGGCGAGGTGTCATTCTTCGTGGTTTTTTTCCATTTTCTTCTTTACCATTGAATTTTTCTTTGTATTTAGTTCGATAACTATGGTTCTTAGGTAGAAAGTGCCTATACTCATCAAACACTTCCTTTCTTAAACTCCTTGAACGACGAGATTTTATCCTCGGACCACAAACTGGGAATGCAAATTTACCCTTTGTTTGAAGACCTACAAGATATATGAATTAATGTAGCGTCAAATTAGAGTTACAGTTTAAAATAATGCATGATATTTTCAATAAATATATATAATATTAAATCACAAAATAATGTAACAATATACCACAAAAATGTGTTAACCCGGGAGCATCATAAATTGTCCATGATAGTATTCCATGGAATTGAAAACATTTTTTCCCTATTGGTCTAGAGATTTCATACATAGTGACGCGAGCCCATAACTTCAACAACTCATCGATAAGAGGCTCAATATATATGTTCATATATTTAACCTGGTACCTACCTAATTGGTTCAACATACTACATGATTAATTATACTTATCTAGATGTTGTTATATATAAAAGAAATAATTACCATGCACGAAACAAAGAAATGAAATATTTTGTCATACTTTAAAGAAAATAAAAGATAATTAAATACCTGGGACAATCATTGCCAACATTGTGTGTTCTCTCTTGATCGACATCCAAGGAGGAAGGTTATTGTTTATAACAAAAACATGCCACACTGAGTACTTAGAATGAAGCTCTCCAAATGGATTGACACCATCAACTGCCAATGAAAGTCTAACATTATGAGATTATTCTTTAAAAATTGGCCACTTTTCTTCGATGTACTTCAATGCAGAACCATCTGCAGGCATTTGAAGAACATCATCTCGACTTCTGTTCTTTGCATGGAATTCCATAAACTATGCTATACTTTGGCACCTGAACAATCGCTAGAAACGTGGAATTATCGGAATATAACGAAGAACTTTGTGAGGCACCTTATTTGACGCTTTATCGGTTCGATATCTACTTATTTGACATTGTGGGCATTCATTTTATAATGAATATTGTCCATAATATATTATATGATCATTAGGACATGCATCAATAGCCTGATAGTCCATTCCAATTTCTTTCATAATCACAGATATTTCTCGATATGTGCGTGGAAAAATATTTGACATCAGTAATAGAACTTCACCTAACAATATACAAAATTCTAAACAATAAGTCAATGTAAACAATATTAATCATCAATATCGCATGCAATATACTAATTTACAAATTAGAAAACAATAGAAATATAGGAAAAAATTGAATCTTTTAAGTATTTGTGAACATGCAGGCATAAATAATTAACAAATTAAATACCTTAGTATCTATGTGAGGCATGTGTTTGATAAACCATTCAAATCCTTCAGGTTCACCAACAACAATATAGAAGATAAAATATTTGTTGTTGAGCCTTCATAAAGAGGTTGACGTGACTTCTTGAGTAGAGGATCAACATCATGACTATCATCCTGGTTGTCCTCATCCATTGGAGCAAATGTGTCTTGGATCAATCTATGTATCTCATCTTCCTTATTTGAATAACTAACATTATCTCCATCCATATCATCATTAATAAATTGATCAACAACTTCAATATTTTGATCTCGAAGTTCATCACCCTGTAAAGGAGTATTTCTGCTAGTACTTGGAAAATAACTCTCTAGAGGTCGACATTTTGGAGGCATTGTCTATATATTTAAAAACAATGTAGAAAAGTTAGTGTGTATAGAAAATATCAAAATCATGATAATAAATATTACTAAAATTCATGACATGTTGATTATTACAGAGAATACATTAAATATTGAATCCTCTTACCAAGGGACGATATTCATAACCCCCTTTGGCGTGCCCCTTCTCCCTACAATGCCTTTGATCTGTTGTTATTAAAAGTATTTTTCTTTGCAAGCCTCTGCAATCATAGCAAGGGAAATAACGTTTTCCATCACCCCTCGCCTCTAATGTTGCTCTTAACTAAGCAAGCTTCCTATCCTTTTCATTCATAGTGACAAATCCTTGTCTTGACAAGTAATTGTCTTACCTACACCATACCAAACAATAAGTTGTCAATTTTTTATATTTTAGCTACTCCTTTCGATTATGATATGTTTATTTACAGTGACCTACAATCCTCAAAATTATTTCTTCTAAGAAATTTTGAAATGTTTTATTTTTTATTTTTTATTTTTTATTTTTTATTATCAATTAACTATTAAGATCGATATGCTTCAATTTGTACTTTAGAGTAGTGTGTACTGAATCACCATGGAAAATAATTACACACCATTTAACGAAAGTGGTCGAAATTTCTCAAACTTGAATCACTCGACACCATACACTAGCCTCTAAGTTTTTTTGTAGAAAAAATGTCAATCTTTGAAATTCACCACTAAAACAATAATGCCAACCACTTGTCATCCACAATTGGGTTGGTTTGGTTTAAATTATGACATGTTTATTTGCATCTACATACAATGGTCACAATTTTATGCTACTTACAGTGTTCACGGTTTTATTTTCTAAGACACTTTGGGATGTTCTCATTTTTCATTGTCTGGCTAGTAGATTTCATCATGTTAATGTAGATTTCGTCATGAATTTTTTATATTTTAGATACTCCTTATTAATAGTGTATAAACAAGTTACATCAAATCCAAACTAAAGTTAATCACTACATCTATAATTGTGTGTGATTATAAAAAATTGAGAGAAACAACATCACATATAAGAAAAGGGTATGTGGATTTTATTGAGAAAGTTGAAACAAATATACTTTATTTATATTGGAAGAGTATGGTATATAATCACAAGGTCATTTGTTAAAGGTGCTTAGTCATAAGCCAAGAAAGTTAAAGGTGGCTAACCATAAGCTAATATGATCGAAGGTGGTTAGTTAAAAGTGATTGTTATGTGCCTAATCACGACATAGATAACATCTTTATAATAAGGTCACATGTGTACAAATGTTTCCTTTATATAATAACGACATATATACCTAACATAAGTTTAGGATTAGTGTTTATGTATCTTATTGTTATAAACATGAGTTTCCTCCCTATCTTATATATACCATAACTTATCATTTATCGATATAACAATCAACTTCAATATTTTATTCATGGAGATTTCTTCCTTCATTTAATTGAATTAGTAAGTGCTAGCCAGCCATTAGGTGTGCAAGTATCCCAACCATTATTTCCACTATTATATTATTTTCAATTTATGCAAGTGTGATCCCATTTGGGTACTAGGGATGTAAGAAGTGGTATCAAAGATTCAATCAAACTTTGTTGGTGTTTTTTTGTTAGTTCTTAAAAATAAAAGAGAGAAGAAAATGACAATCAATTACTATCATTTCATTGATCAGGGTTGAGTTTCAAGAGCACTTCCATATCTTTATCAATGAAAAGAGAGAGACATTATAGCTACAATTGAAGGGAAAAGGGTATGTGGATTCCATAAACCTAGAATATTATGGAATCCACATAACCTTTTCCATAGAATATACTAACTAGATCCAAAAACCAAAGACATGAAATATGATTTTACACATATAATATATTATCAAGGAAAAAACAAGCTACATGAAATTTGGACATTTGAAAAAAAAATTACAAGTTAAATGAGTACATCAATAAAAAAAACATACTAACCTTGCAAGTTCAAAATCTGAGCTATGTAGATCGAGAATTGGATTTATTCAACCGCTGCGTGATGGGAAAAATAAACATCTCAAACAAAAGCCACGAACAGCGTCACAACTATAGCAATTGTGTCGCAAAGTCTCTTAAAGTCGGGTATATATAGATCAAATAGTTAACTAGCCGTTAACAACCCTCCAATGAGATAGGCAAAATTTTCGTGGAAATAGCGACGAACTTTCATGGAAATAGCGACGAAATTTTGTGTCAATAGTGACGAAAATCCTGACCAAGTTAAAAAATCTATTCCTAGCTAGATCGATGAAATTTCATGGCAATGTTGACGAAAATCCCTCCCTATTTAAAAACAAAAACATGAAAATAATGGAAACGTGGAAAAATTTCGTGGAATAATCCACCCATATGTAGTAGTGGTAGTGACATAAAATAAGAATATCAATTCCCTATAAAGAATATAACAATTACATACAATCAAGTAAGAAGAAAAATCTTGTACATCTTCTATTAATGGAAAAATGGTTTACAACTTACAATCAAGGAAGTTGATGCAGTCCTTTCTTAAGTTACTTTCCCAAGCTTTGTAATCAAACTTCCATTATAAGTTTTCTTTCTCATTTTTCTCCCTTTTTTCCCATGAGAAACCCTCAATATATAGGATAATAGAGATATGATCAAAGGTTAATTTATATAGGATATAGATGTCTAAGATAACAAGCTTCTCAAGGTCGAACCACAGAAAATCCAATGTTTAATCTCATCTCTTAGAAACTAATCCTAAATAGGGAGTAATAGACCCGATCGCACCCTGCATTCTTGCAGGGAGTGACCGATCATCCTTTTAAATAGGACAAGGGGTGACAAACAATTTTGGTCTAGGATTTAAAGGGAAAACCAATGACCAGGAAAAAAGGGACTTCAAACCTAGGGGAAAAGTGATATAATTCAGTGTTTTAGACTGCTAACCTATAGATGATTCCCATCAAGTGGTCAGGTGGAAAATAATTGTATAACAGATGCCCCCTAAAGTGTGAGTTCAAAAGAGGTGTCTGATGGCATGAATACTTTATGAATAAAATCATAGAGATTTAGGTGAAGGAAGCTGGGAAGAAACCATTCCTTCATAATAATATCCCTGAGGTGGGCATACCCAGGCTCAGTAACAAAAATAAGCATAGTCTTCAAAATAGTACACTGCAGATGCATGCATGATGCAAACGATTAGATCATGGACACAAAATAATGCACTTTGGATCCATGTCACAAGTGAAAACATAGCCACCACCAAATACAAATGTGGATCTATGTCAAATTATACAAATCAATGAGATGACTCGATGCCTGAGCAATCTTTGAAGTACTCATGAATAACTCCATCACAACTTGGGAGGGAATGCCATCAAGGAAATTGGTGGTCCCAACCCAAGGTCTTCGTCCCAAAACCCAATGGTATGAATATACAACATGTGAATAAATGAGCTAAGCTCGAGCATGGTAGAAACTGTCGGATTATCGATAATTGATGTATATCGTTAACAGATGTGAGGTAATCCACCAATGATGATGATGGACCCCAATATAACTAGTAAAATCTAGAGGGTGTGAATAAATGAGTTGAATTCAAACACTCGTAGATTCATTCAACATGAGCCAATGATACAAACCCATTGTTGAAATGCAAGGGAATATGCCACTGATGTCTTCAAATCCTAAGGTACTAACTGGTTTCTAGAATTCAATCTTGGTTAATGATTTGGAGTCCACAGGATGAAATCCATAAAGGAAGGGCCTTGATGTATCCTTCATCAATCGACATGAAACATATAAAGGTAGATGGTGTGAAGAGTGTAGTGGTAGAGTACAACTAACACAAGGATGGTCAGGATGAATGGGCTAAAGGACTGAAAATGGTCGACACAGGATCACTTCCCTTGAACAAATCAACACGAAAAATGACTTGAATTGGAAACATTGACTCAATAAGGAACAAAACACGTGACATGGATGAGTGGAAGAGTAACCAATCAACAAATTCCAAGAACTCATGGAGATGATAATGACTGAGAAACAATGGATAACCCAACTATCGTACATGGACGCAAAATAAGTGCATTGTTCAAGAGTGACTTAATGGACCACTGCTATTTGTGAATATGACTAGACGTAAAACCTCCCACTCTTTTTCTTTCTTTCATGCTCGAAATGCGTGTGAAAGAAAATAAAAGAGTGCTCGATATTATCACATGCGGATTAATTCTTGATACCAGGGTGAATAATGGTGTTTGATGGTCTTTTCAATATTTAAGGAGTCTATAAAGATCTGAAAGAAAAATCCATATACAATCTCATGGATTTAATAAGCCCAAGAAATTAAATGCTCATTTTTCATTTCATGTTTAGAGAGTCTAAAAGGACAAAGACGACTCCAAGGGTATGTTTTTTTGTAAATTTATTCTCCTGAGCTTGAAAAAGCATAAAACAATACAAGGGAGAACTCTTCTATCAAATGTTGACTAGAGTGTTCATTTTTCGTAATTAGTCCATCCGGTCCGAAAAAGGGGTAAACTTACACTGAATATATGTCCTTTCAAATCCATTTAATGAGTATGAAAGGAAACAAACTCACTCAATGATTTTTTCATGTTTAGGGAGTCTGAAAAAAGGATTAAAGGATACTACGGGGTGAACCTTTGTCATGATTGGTTACCAAGCATGACAAAGGGATAATAGTAAGCTCGACTGGAGAGAACAATTGGTTTGAAATAAAGTTCCAAGTGCATGGAACATGACTTAGGCAATGAACTGCAAAAATAAACACCACAAATGATGACCACTTGTAACAACAATTCTCGTCCAGGGGTGTTGTAAAATTGGAGAAAATAGATGGCTAGCGGTAAAGCATGGTTGTGGTGTGATGAGAAATGGAAACAAATGGAAATGTAGAAAAAATAAACAACGAGACAACAATACTAATAAAATGCAACAATTTAAAAAATAGACATGGTGGGGACCTAAGGTATACTTCTTGCAATATGGGTGGTTACTAATGCAAAGGGGGAAATGTTGGGAAAAACCTTTCCTTAGATGCCATTTTAGAGACATGTACCTCAAGTTCAATGAATGTCCCCATCTTAAAAACGTTCCTAGAATCCTGTCATTACACGTAAACTAGATTCCAAGGTCAACACACATAGTGAAATCCTAAAAAGAAAATATTTTTGGATATTTTTTAGATATGATGTACACAAAAAAAAGGCACTCACTGATCCAAGAGGATCCGAGAATCCTCACATATGTCCAAAAATATATGGAACATCCATAGAGATCTAGAATGGTTCATAAATGATCAAAATTCAAATGCTTCAAATTGTCCCAAAAATTCCATTAATGCGTATATCTTTTCATCGGTGTTCCAACGGTGCAAATGAAGCCTCAAATAGAGTGCATATGCAAAATTTATGAGCGTTCAAAGTTCTAGTCAAACCTGGAAAAAAGTTTAAGGTCAAAGTACAAGGGAAAATAAAGAGGTGACACATGTCACCACTACAAGGGTGACATGTGGTGCCTATTTGGAAACTCACTAGGAAAAGTATAAATCCATATGGTTCAATCGTCAGTTGATAAGTGGTAGGCAATTGGTTCAATCCTAATTTGACATGTGCCATTGGAAGAGCCAATGAGATGTTGCCACGTGGTGACCCCTCATTGGCCAATATTGACTAGTGAATATAAAACGTTATGGATTCAACAAGTTTTAACCCCATGCCCTTCAGAGCCACCAAGGTCTTAACAAATCCCACCTTATCAACGTGCCACACCATGAGTCTTAATAAACATATGGCAATTTAATTATTTAAATTTGCATTAAAGTTAATTTGGGTGGCTAAAGGGCCAAGGGCCTAAGCCCTCGATCCTTATCCCTTGGTGCATTTCCATACCATATGAATCACACCTATTCATGGAGGGTATTATGATATATATCCACAAGAATGTTATATAACCATATGTTATATGGTCATAACAATATATAACCATATAACATAGATTTGCGGGCGGTTAAACTTTATACCAAGGGTTTTTATATACTATGGTTTGAACTATTCCACATATATGATGGTTATAACAAACAAAAATTTATATAGTATGGTTGGTGGGGCTCGAACCCCTGACCTACTATATATAGCATTAAGTTTTAACCAATTCCCCTATAGTTCGGGTTTAGTTAAGAAACCCAACAACTTGCATTTAATGTATGACCATAATTTTGGGACTTGGTTAGAAGGGGCTCCCTATTTAATGGCATGCACTCCAATGCAATAGACACATAATTTAATGCATATTTTTGTCTCATAAAGCATGTTGAGAGTATGAAGGGTACGAGGCTACACCAAAAAGCATGTCGGGGGTCACCTTGATGGAATTTCAAGTATTTTTTATCATTTTTTCATGATTTTTCACCAGGAATTCAACAATGCACTTTGTTTATGAATTTGAGCAACATGTAAAAATGTCATTGTAAAACACAACCATTTGAGCATTAATGAAAGAAGTCTCTATTTGAAGTGGACCTGGAGAGGTAGCCCAAATTGGGTGAACTCCATTTTCTCCAACTTGTGTATGTGATCAAATTTTTGTTGTGCATTTCAAGTTCAATTATTTGCAATTCATTTATCATTAAGGTGGAATTAGCTAGATAAATATTTCACATGTAATTTACAAAATTGTCAAGTGATCATTTTATTTCGAAGATCAAGTAGATGATTCTGTATATTTAAAATTATCAACATCTAAGGATTTTTTGGATCAAATTGGTATCAAAGAAGGTTTGACGGGTATTTTCAAGTGGATGCTTACAAGAACAAAACTCAAACTTGGTAAAGGAAAACTTGCAAGTTATAAGTCCGAAATTGGAAATATATTTTAACAACATAAGATAGCTTCTTAAAAATAAGAAGAAGATCATCCCATGAGTCTTGAAGATATCAGAGATACACTTCAATCACTAAAAGAAAAAATAGATGAGTTAGAACATAGAATTCAAAGGCTTGCAAGTGGAGAATCTCCGATAAAAGGTGGAGGTGAAGGCAGTGCACCTTTCGAGCCCCCTTTCCCTTCCTCCTCCTCATCATCAGTTTCTTTTGAAGCAAGTAAACATTCTTCTCATCAAAAGAGGTCCTCTAAGAAGACCGGCCATAATATTCCTTTATTAAAATTGGATGTTAAGTTCGAGCTTCCAACCTATGATGGAGAATTGAATGCCAATAAATTGGACAATTGGATCAAACAGATAAAGGTATATTGAAGGGTTCAAATAATTATGGACAAGGCTACAAAGATACATTTAGCTACTCTTCGAATAAGTGGCATTGCCTTAATATGGTGGGAGAGTAAGATGCAAGTTGATATGGTTCAAAAAGGTAAAGTAATCTCTTCTTGGGATAAGTTTACTAAGGCTATAAGGAAACAATTATATCCACTAGCACATACACAGACGATAATGATTGAGTGGCAGCATCTGAGATAGGGTAAAGGCTAGAATATTCAGGTATATACACAAAAATTAAAAACGAAGGCATTATCCATAGGAATTCCATTGTATACTCATGAAACTCTTCTAAAGTATATTTGTTCCATGCACTCATATCTTTTTCACACTATTTTAATGTTTATTCCTACTAACATTGATAAGGTGTCAGCACAAGCTACACATCTAGAGGCTAGTAAGGGTAAGCATGCAAGAGAAGATAAGAATCCATTCAATTT
The DNA here is from genome assembly GCA_009831015.1 of Picea engelmannii. Classification (NCBI taxonomy): domain Eukaryota; kingdom Viridiplantae; phylum Streptophyta; class Pinopsida; order Pinales; family Pinaceae; genus Picea; species Picea engelmannii. The sequence goes on along the minus strand of ML778538.1, from coordinate 189,428 downwards.
TGAGAAGAAATCGAAAGGTAAATGGAAGAGTAAAAAATCATCCACAGTGAAGCAAGTTGAGGTAGGAAGACCTACATGTTCCCACTGTAAAAGAAACAGAAATGAGGAATCACAGTGTTGAAAGTTGCATCCAGAATTACGACCAAAGAAATACAAGGATAAAGGGAAGAAAAAGAATGTTCCATCATCTCATCAAGATCTAGGGTAAGATTCCAGATATGAATCCAAGATCATGTTCATAGAAAGAAAATATATATCAACTATCAGTTCAAATTCTTCAGTTCAATCTGCCAAGATGGAAAGTGATGTTGATCAGAGGAAAAGGAGTGAGATTTTTCATGTCAGAGTTATAGTCAAGCATACAAAGGTAGATACTTTATTTGAAAGTGGATCTCAATTTAATATAAATCTGAAGCAATTGTTAAGAATCTAGAATTGAAGACGACACCTCACAAAAATCCATATCCCTTAGGTTTGGTGTGTGATGATGCTAAGTTGCAGGTAAAACATCAGTGTAAGATCATGTTTGCAATTACAACTAAGTTCTTTAACAAGGTTAAGTTATATGTTGTGCCTCTTGACATTTGTGGTATTGTCTTGGGTAGTCCATATTTATCACTATCGAGAAGAAAATAAATATCACCTTCTCAAGGATGTGGTTGAATATATTGTGAGATCTCATCACATCAAAACTAATGTTTCCTTAGTGAGCATAGGGAAAATGAAGAGACCCGTGAGAGAAAGTAAATCTTATGTTATCATGATAGTGAAACATAAAGAAGAAGATATAACATATACTTTAGCAATTTGTGATCCAAATCATAAGAAGGAATTGATCAACATCATATCTAATTATGATGAGTTGTTTCAGGAACCTATAGGGTTGCCTCCTAAAAGAGAAGTTGAACATGAAATATATTTGCAACAAGATGCTCCTCTTTCGAATATTGGAATGTACAGGTCATCAGTAATCAAGAAGCAAGTTCAGAAGTTGCTCAATAAAGGAATCATCAGACCAATCTCCTCTATGTGTGGTTGTCCTATTGTATTACTTCCAAAGAAAGATGGCACATGGAGGATGTGTATTGATTTTTGAGCCTTGAACAAGATTATGGTAAAGAACTATTATCCTCTTCCCAAAATAGAAGATCTATTAGATCAGTTAAATAATGTTGTGTATTCCACTAAGTTGGACTTGTGAAGTGGTTCCCATTAGATAATAATTGCAAAAGGTGACACATGGAAAACTGCTTTCAAGACCAAGCAAGGCTTGTTCAAATGGTTGGTTATTCCATTTGAGTTATGTAACACACCAATTTTTTTTATGAGAGTGATGAATGATGTGTTCATACCCTACATAGATGATTTTTTAATTTTCTATTTATACGACATATTGATCTCCATTCAAACATGGGAGGATCATCTGATGCATGTTAGGAAAGTTTTTGAACTTTTGGAAAAGAAGAAGTTGTATGTCAAAATGTCTAAGTGTGAATTTGGAAAAACTTATATGGTATATTTGGGTTACATTGTAGGGAATGGTCAGTTAAAAATAGATTCTGCAAAAGTAGAAGTCATTGTGAAATGGCCTAAGCCAACTACTGCCACTGAAGTCAGGATCTTCTTAGGAGCAATACAACACTGGAGGAAATTAATCGCTAATTTCTCATACATAGAAACACTTCTACATGCATTAATGAGTGCTAAAAAAGTCTTTCAATGGGAAAGAAAGAAACATAAATCCTTTGAGACATTAAAGGAAAAGATAAGCACTGTGTTTTCGCAAGAGTTGACTCTAGGTTGTGAAAGAGCCAAGCCTTAGCACATTTTTAAAAGAAATAAATCTTGTTGATTGGTCAGTCATAGGAGGCTTCGAGAACCAGGTCCAAAGTAGTCATTCCACTCATTTATAGATCAGAAACAAAAGGCATGACCTCGTTTGTCTAATTCATTTTAAAATCATGAGGATGGATAGTAGATAGGGGATGAACAAAACTGAAAGAAAAATCCAAGCATTTGGTCTTCCTTTCAATAGAAGAAATAACACTGAAACTTCAAATATCTGAACACAGGTCTTGTCTCACTCATAGAAAGACAGAGGAAAGGATGTGAACAAATAAAAATTGTAAATGAGGAAAAACGATTAAGGAGCAGGTCTTGTTCTACTCACGACAAAACAGAGGAAAAACTGCACATTAAGGGATGCTTCAAATAGCTAGAGCAGAGGTAGTACTGAATTGTAACCATTACAAGCTGAAATAATGAATGTAAGGAAGAAAGCGCAATGATGAAAACTTTAGAAACAATAATACAGGAAGAAAACGGAATTAGACAGTGACGAAGTATAGAATCTCTTAGCATTCTATTCTATATTTGCTGAAAAAATACATTACAAAACCCAGCCTCTAAAAAGGCTCTCGGGCTGTCCCCACTTCTTCTGTTACATACATCAGTCTTAAAAAGAAAAATAAAACTCTTCCTGTTCCAGGAATTTGAAGCGGTTTTCCTTCTCCGGATCTACGAACGCCAGGTGCGTCTGCCAGAAGCTCTGTTGTTACAAACATTGGTATGCGCTGGAAAATGTTGCCACTCTTATCAGTAGTGTTTTTGTGATTATGATTGTTAGCAAATAACCAAGTATGGTGGCACTTCTGATCCTAAAATTTTAATTTAAACTTCATGTGACTATTTCCTGTAGCTATTTGACAACTTGAAAAGTGTTATGCAGTAAACACGGAAGTGATTTCCTGGCACCTCACAATGCCTGCAGCTCCTGAATAGCATAACCATCTCTCGCTACCTTTGTCGAAATTCCATCAAACTCTATGTACAGCAACTAGTTTGAAAGGTATTTTTCAATAGGACTAGTCATATCTCTCAACCCTTCAACACCTGAACTACATCGACCTGCATTCATGGATGGAACTAATGGAAGATCATCCAGGTCCTCTCTCACTTCTGTTGTAGAATGTTTTCCACTGGTATTCTTTTTTTGATTTCTTTGTAAATTTGCTTTTGGAAGGCGTGATAGTGTCAGCATCTGATACTACTGCTAATTCCATTGAGCTGGATCACATGTATTTGTCATCTACAGCTTGTATATTAGCTCTTATGGCCTGATTTGACTCAGATAAAAAACCTCATATGGACCTTGGAGTGTCACTCCATTCATTCGGAGATTTCTTCATTCGTACAAGCGTCAAAGTCGATGGAGAAATGACTTTGAATTTCTTGCTTCCTTCTTCACAATGCTCCACAAATATAATGTGGCGTCCTATGTCTCATTTTGTCTTTATCAACAACTTTCTGAACAAGCTGAAAATGAAGAGAAGAACCATCAATGTTGCAATATCCAACCAAGCCTGTCAATCTAGATACTTGGACACTCCAAATTGAAAATGATGAGCAATAATAACTTTGTATCCCTTGAAACTGAGTTCCACAAAATGATCTTCCCGTCACTGGAGTGTCTAATGCAACTTTCGACAAGCTAAGAAGTCGCAATGTTCCTTACGGATAGTCATAGAGAGACAGAAGATGGTGTGCACTTGAGAATGGTGTAAAGAGTGGAATGAGGGCATGCACACGATGTATTTTGGAGGAGGAAAGATCCTAAATGTCCACGAGGGAATAAACTCGAAGTTGCAGGGCCCCATGAAATCGAACCATGTCACGTAACCAAGCACAAGGCAAAGGGAAACAGTGTTAGTAATGACTACAGCGAGGGGAGATATGGAGCTATGGAGCATGAATCGTTGATGATCACCTGGTAAATGGTAACGCCCTGATTCTGACACAAATGGTAACACCCACCTGAAATGCTCCTATTTTTATTGGTGGGACAGGCCTCACAATCACCACTGTGCGATAAGAATAAGATGCAGCATATACATTTATGTTTTCTAAATATAGTCGCTCCAACGTAATTGGATTGGCAAAACTTGGCAACGGTCCAGTGACACGTTAACTAACACAGTCAACCATGCAATATCGTCAGGCACTCATCTTCATGATCCAACGTCGGTGGTTTCGTGTAGCAACCTGTTGCAGTCTCTCAACATAATGGATCGAATAGTGAAGCAGCATGTTTCTAATGGTGCAATCCTATTATTCCGTCCATGTGTCTGGGCATTTCTTGCGTGCAATAAAAAACGTCTCTCTACCTCCTTAGGATGATTCTCTGCCTCTCTGATTATTCACTGATCTCTTTTTGACCTCTTTCTCTGTCAGTCTGGACAAGAGTAACGACTCTTGGCACGCATAGATTTTTAATCAAAACATTAACTTGCCTCATGTCCACGTGAAACCCTAACGCATGCAATTTCTTCTGCGAGTTCCCACTCAGCATGAATATTGAAGACTTCCTTATGAGCTCATTGAGTGATTTCGGATAAGAGGGAACCAATCACCCCGCCATCGTTTTTTGTAGAACCACCCTGCTTGTTTCTGAACATTTCAATCTCCTATAGAAACCAGCTTGAAGAAGAGCAAGAAAAAAATAAATATCCATTGGAACTCCATCAGTTTTCACTCTTCCACTTCATGCTCAACTGCCCAGGACAAGAACGTGACAACATCTCATCTTTTCACGAAACGTATTGGGGTCCTGGAGTCATAAAACCATATTTTTCCTCCAAATGTTGCATAGCTTTGTCAAACTCCTGCATACCATGGTACCTAAGATACTCTGCATTGCCTAGATCAAATCTACGCCGACATTTATCAAAACTATTGTTGTTTCCTGGAACAAATTTCCCATTTGGAAGACGTTGATTGCCTCTAGGAAAATCAATCAATTCTGGGTGTCCGAATTCATTTCCCATGAAATTTAGATACCTCTCACCACCTAAACCCATTATGACAAGCCGGCTCATCTTGTGAATAGTTATTCTATGATCTATGGCTGGAATTGAAGGCTGATCAATTTTCCATAAAATCATACATATCCTTGTCTATGAGCCAAAAGGATATTGTCTTATCACCGACAAGATCTTGATCATGACTCTCTGCATATACTACACATTTCTCTGACCACCTTCTATTTGATAGTGTATATACAGTATCGCCCATCCACCAATCCTCATCCTTCTTCTCTGAAAGCATCTCAATCCATTTATCAGCCACTGTCATATGGAGTCGATAATCAAATCCCACTCTACCATCTTGTACGGGAAGACTTAATAAATTTGTTGTGTAGCACATGAATTGGCGAAAATCATCATTTTATCTACAATCTAGTTCATAGGAAGATCAAGATTTGTCTTAACATGCACCGGTTCTCTACCTTCATCAACATCAAAAGATAACTCTGTACTTGATTACTCCAAGGCACCTTGTGATTCTCGATAAGATCGTTGAATATGTTAAAATATTTTGAAATATGGTTTCAAGCTGGGCAAAAATGGCCAGATTGCGCAAGTCAGATTGTAATTGAGCTAAATGCCCTGGACCACCATCAATTTCTCGTCTCTCACATAAAAAATGGCCATCAAGTATTGCTCATGCTTGGGCATGTGACATCTGATGACGAGATAGAATGATTGTTCTTCCAGACCAAACGTCCAGTACTTCAAAATCATTATATGGATCAACTGTCCAAATAACATTGACAACCATCTTGATAAGATTTCACAATCATATTCCATTCACTCGCTTCCAATCTGATTTCTATCCATCGCTCAGTCAGCTTCCAGCTTTTGGTCATGCCACCATATTCTCCAATCGAATTTTCTTTGTCTGATTTCTGATCATATGTTTCTTCACCCGATCTAAAAAGAACTGAATACACCAACGCTCTAATACAAAATGCTAGAATGGGAAACAAGAGCAACAGAAATCGCACAGTGGCCTTAACCAATTGTAGAGAGACTGGGGATGAAATAACAAAACCAGGCAATGTTGAAAGTGTTATTGAAATAGATGAAACTGGCATCATATTTTGCTCCTTTTGTGTCATTTTTTCCAAGCCCATTGTTCTACTGAGAACCCGTTTCAACACCTTGCTAACGGTTGAACTGCTTGAGTCATATATAAAATCTCAATGAGGTTTATCAAATTACTCTCAGGCATCATCCAATCCTTGGCCTGAATAATCTTGAGATCCATCTCCCAAAGTAACTGAGAGACAGTATTCAACAAGTCAAACCGTTCCTCCAAACAAGTCTGGCAGAGGTAAACCTGCTTTGGCTTTGGCTCCCTATTTTCCACCTAGTAAAATGAAGCAGAGCTCGGAGGACAGGCTGATATGAGGCCCATCTTATTGGCGAAGCCAGAATATTACTTAACACCATTTCCCATCTGTGGATAAGTCTGCTCTGACGACCGAGAGAGCATCTGAGCAAGCAATCTGAACACCCTGGGCCTGCAAGCCACTTGGAAACCAAATCTCTGAACTGATGGTGAGCTCTGAACTTGAACCAAACCACAAAAGGAGATCTCTATGTGAGAGAAGCCACGACCGCATGCTTCCTCTTGGGCAGCACAGTCAATTTTGATATCTGTTACAACATCAACTCCAACTAGGGACGGGACTTTCTCGTAAAGTGCCGAGAACAATAGACCAGGTGCCTATATCCATTGGGAAACCCTACAAAATCATCCTGAATGTTGTCACTTTACTTGCATCTTTGCGGAACAAAAAAATTCTTACTCATCCATTGGGCTATGGAGTCGTAATGCTTTATAACAACCATACTAGATTCAAAAACTGAACTGAAAACATATTGAAAACCATCGATGTAATCTAATGCTTGAATCCAATATCATTTATATACATCACCTACTCTAACTACTGAAAGATTTCCATAATCAAATGATACAAAAATGCCAATGAAGCCAATCCAATAATTGCCTACTTATTTGAAACTTTCTCACACTTTCTTCGAGCAGGTTGAAAAAGGAAACTAACAATCCCCATCTAACCTATTGGTGATCATGGATTTTCAAACCTTTCATCAATTCTTGTGACCAAACGTTCATGACATAGCATATTCCTCCATTAAATGAATCCAAAAGATCAGCAAAAGGGTCTTGGAAAAATATATCATCCTGAGGTTTTAAAACACCCAGAACTACTCTATGTTCTGATTTATGATGCTCAGGATCATTGAACATGGAAGCCATATATTTTTCATGAAACAAAGCAGAGTCTAAAATCTGATCTTCTGGCAGGAAATCGTCATAAACAAGTTCACTAACTTGCTGTAAAGTTCCATGGAATAGATGACTATCACCATTTAAAAATAGATTTACATTTTCAGAGATGGAAGAAATTTGACACTCATATCTGGGAGTGTGTGAAAGCTATAAATCTGTGTGAGTAGGGGTTGCAACAGAGTTGTGCAGGGATAGACCCTTCTCTTCCTTAGTTAAAGGATACGGTGGTCTCTGTATTTCCTGAATGAAACAACAATCATTCCTTTCTATCTCTTCTGCAGGTTGACCGTGATGCCGAATCTCTTCTTCTTGAGTAAGTTCACAAGATCTAGCATCTTTATGAGCCAACTCTTCCTCACACTGGTCATCTTCATCAACTTGAGAAAATTCTATTTTTTCTTCCTCCTCCTCAAGAGGACTTGTATCACAACAATCTTCAAAAAGGATTTCAGCAGAATATATCCTTTTACAATGTTGATGAAAAAGTGTGTGAAAACATTTCAATGAATGAATATTGGAATGGGGTAAAGATTTATACCAGAGTCTAGCATCTTTTTCCAATGAAAACATAAATAATTTCATGAGGACATCTTCATGATATACATTTAATTCCTCCATGAGCTTGTGGAATTCAAACAAATGTTGACCAGGATTGTCGTCCTCATATTCTCCAAATTTAGGAAGGATATATTCCCAAATTTTAATGTCTGGAATAGTATTTGGAAAGCCATAAACATTTGTAAAGTCCAGAGGGGAAAACCTTGCAGCAATTCGAGCAGAAAACGAATTCGACATTTGAGACCAGTGGAGTCGCCAACAAAATCATGTAGAGTCTACGAACCAAGGAGTCACCAGGTGAATGATCATAGCCAATTGAATGCCTATCCCTTGTTCACCATCAAGAGATAGATCTAAACTTTGTCGTATCCCAGGGAAGATAACTTCTTCCTCCGTCCCCGACAACAGTTCCAGAAAATGTCGTCGCAAGAGTTGACTCTAGGCTGTGAAAGAGCCAAGCCTTAGCACATTTTTAAAAGAAATAAATCTTGTTGATTGGTCAGCCATAGGAGGCTTCTAGAACCAGGTCCAAAGTAGTCATTCCACTCATTTATAGATCAGAAACAAAAGGCATGACCTCGTTTGTCTAATTCATTTTAAAATCATGAGGATGGATAGCAGATAGGGGATGAACAAAACTGAAAGAAAAAGCCAAGCATCTGGTCTTCCTTTCAATAGAAGAAATAACACTGAAACTTCAAATATCTGAACACAGGTCTTGTCTCACTCATAGAAAGATAGAGGAAAGGTTGTGAACAAATAAAACTTGTAAATGAGGCAAAACGATTAAGGCGCAGGTCTTGTTCTACTCACGGAAAAACAGAGGAAAAACTACACATTAAGGGATGCTTCAAATAGCTAGAGCAGAGGTAGTACTGAATTGTAACCATTACAAGATGAAATAATGAATGTAAGGAAGAAAGCGCAGTGATGAAAACTTTAGAAACAATAATACAGGAAGAAAACGGAATTAGACAGTGACAAAGTATAGAATCTCTTAGCATTTTGTTCTATATTTGCTGAAAAAATACATTACAAAACCCAGCCTCTAAAAAGGCTCCCAGGTTGTCCCCCCTTCTTCTGCTACATACATCAGTCTTAAAAAGAAAAAGAAAACTCTTCGTGTTCCAGGAATCTGAAGTGGTTTACCTTCTCTGGATCTGTGAACGCCAGGTGCGTCTGCCAGAAGCTCTGTTGTTACAAACATTGGTATGCACTGGAAAATGTTGCCACTCTTATCAATAGTGTTTTTTTTATTATGATTGTTAGCAAATAATTGAGTATGGTAGCACTTCTAATCCTAAAATTTTAATTTAAACTTCATGTGACTATTTCCTGTAGCTGTTTGACAACTTGAAAAGTGTTATGCAGTAAACACCGAAGTGATTTCCTGGCACCTCACAATGCCTGCATCTCCTGAATAACACAACCATCTCTCTCTACCTTTGTCGAAATTCCATCGAACTCTATGTACAGCAACTAGTTTTGAAGGGTATTTTTCAATAGGATTAGTCATATCTCTCAACCCTTCAACACCTGAACTACTTCGACCTGCATTCATGGATGGAACTAATGGAAGATCATCCAGGTCCTCTCTCACATCTGTTGTAGAATGCTTTCCACTGGTAGTCTTTTTCGATTTCTTTGTAAATTTTCTTTTGGAAGGTGTGATAGTGTCAGCATCTAATACTACCGCTAATTCCATTGAGCTGGATCGCATGTATTTGTCATCTACAGCTTTTATATTAGCTCTTATGGCCTGATTTGACTCAGATAAAAAACCTCATATGGACCTTGGAGTGTCACTCCATTCATTCAGAGATTTATTCATTCGTACAGGCGTTAGAGTTGATGGAGAAATGACTTTGAATGTCTTTCTTCCTTCTTCAACAATGCTCCACAAATATAATGTGGCATCCGATGTCTCATTTTTTCTTTATTAACAGCTTTCTGAATAAGATGAAAATGAAGAGCAGAACCATCAACGCTGCAATATGCAACCAAGCCTATCAATCTAGATACTTGGACACTCCAAATTGAAAATGATGAGCAATAATAAATTTGTAGCCCTTGAAACTGAGTTCCACAAAATGATCTTCCCGTCACTGGAGTGTCTAATGCAACTTTTGACAAGCTAAGAAGTTGCAATGTTCCTTACGGATAGTCATAGAGAGACAGAAGCTGGTGTGCACTTGAGAATGGTGTAAAGAGCGGAATGAGGGCGTGCACACGATGTATTTCGGAGGAAGAAAGATCCTAAATGGCCACGAGGGAATAAAATCGAAATTGCAGGGCCCCATGAAATCGAACCATGTCACGTAACCAAGCACAAGGCCAAGGGAAACAGTGTTGGTAATGACTACAGCGAGGGGAGCTATGGAGATATGGAGCACGAATCGCTGACAATCACCTAGTAAATGGTAACGCCAACTCTTTATGAGCCAACTCTTTATGAGCCAAATCTTGATTAAGTTCACAAGATCCAGCATCTTTATGAGCCAACTCTTCCTCACACTGGTCATCTTCATCAACTTGAGAAAATTCTATTTTTTCTTCCTCCTACTCAAGAGGACTCGTATCACAACAATCTTCAAAAAGGATTTCAACAGAATATATCCTTTTACAATGTTGATGAAAAAGTGTGTGAAAACATTTCAATGAAGGAATACTGGAATGGGGTAAAGATTTATACCAGAGTCTAGCATCCTTTTCCAATGAAAACATAAATAATTTCATGAGTACATATTCATGATATACATTTAATTCCTCCATGAGCTTGTGGAATTCAAACAAATGTTGACCAGGATTGTCGTCCTCATATTCTCCAAATTTAGGAAGGATATATTCCCAAATTTTAATGTCTAGAACAGTATTTGGATAGCCATAAACATTTGTAAAGTCCATAGGAGAAAACCTTGCAGCAATTCGAGCAGCGAACGAAACCGACATTTGAGACCAGTGGAGTCGCCAACAAAATCATGTAGAGTCTACGAACCAAGGAGTCACCAGGTGAATGATCACAGCCAATTGAATGCCTATCCCTTGTTCACCATCAAGAGATAGATCTGAACTTTGTCGTATCCTAGGGAAGATAACTTCGTCCTCCATCCCTGGTAACGGCGCAAGAAAATGTTGTCGCAAGAGTTGACTCTAGGCTGTGAAAGAGCCAAGCCTTAGCACATTTTTAAAAGAAATAAATCTTGTTGATTGGTCAGTCATAGGAGGCTTCTAGAACCAGGTCCAAAGTAGTCATTCCACTCATTTATATATCAGAAACAAAAGGCATGACCTCGTTTGTCTAATTCATTTTAAAATCATGAGGATGGATAGCAGATAGGGGATGAACAAAACTGAAAGAAAAAGCCAAGCATCTGGTCTTCCTTTCAATAGAAGAAATAACACTGAAACTTCAAATATTTGAACACAGGTCTTGTCTCACTCATAGAAAGATAGAGGAAAGGATGTGAACAAATAAAACTTGTAAATGAGGCAAAACGATTAAGGTGTAGGTCTTGTTCTACTCACGGCAAAACAGAGGAAAAACTGCACATTAAGGGATGCTTCAAATAGCTAGGGCAGAGGTAGTATTGAATTGTAACCATTACAAGATGAAATAATGAATGTAAGGAAGAAAGCGCAGTGATGAAAACTTTAGAAACAATAATACAAGAAGAAAACAGAATTAGATAGTGACGAAGTATAGAATCTCTTAGCATTCTGTTCTATATTTGCTGAAAAAATACATTACAAAACCCAGCCTCTAAAAAGGATCCCGGGTTGTCCCCCCTTCTTCTGTTACATACATTAGTCTTAAAAAGAAAAATAAAACTCTTCGTGTTCCAGGAATCTGAAGAGGTTTTCCTTCTCTGGATCTGTGAACGCTAGGTGCATCTACCAGAAGCTCTGCTGTTACAAACATTGGTATGTGCTGGCAAATGTTTCCACTCTTATCAGTAGTGTTTTTGTGATTATGATTGTTAGCAAATAACCGAGTATGGTGGCACTTCTGATCCTAAAATTTTAATTTAAACTTCATGTGACTATTTCCTGTAGCTGTTTGACAACTTGAAAAGTGTTATGCAGTAAACACCGAAGTGATTTCCTGGCACCTCACAATGCCTGCAGCTCCTGAATAACACAACCATCTCTCGCTACCTTTTTCGAAATTCCATCGAACTCTATGTACAACAACTAGTTTTGAAGGGTATTTTTCAATAGGACTAGTCATATCTCTCAACCCTTCAACACCTGAACTACATCGACCTGCATTCATGGATGGAACTAATGGAAGATCATCCAGGTCCTCTCTCACATCTTCTGTAGAATGCTTTCCACTAGTAGTCTTATTCGATTTCTTTGTAAATTTTCTTTTGGAAGGCATGATAGTGTCAGCATCTGATACTACTACTAATTCCATTGAGTTGGATCGCATGTATTTGTCATCTGTATCTTGTATATTAGCTCTTATGGCCTGATTTGACTCAGATAAAAAACCTCATATGGACCTTGGACTGTCACTCCATTCATTTAGAGATTTCGTCATTCGTACAAGCGTCAGAGTCGATGGAGAAATGACTTTGAATGTCTTGCTTCCTTTTTCAACAATGCTCCACAAATATAATGTGGCATCCGATGTCTCATTTTGTCTTTATCAACAGCTTTCTGAATAAGCTGGAAATGAAGAGCAGAACCATCAACGCTGCAATATGCAACCAAGCCTGTCAATCTAGATACTTGGACACTCAAAATTGAAAATGATGAGCAATAATAACTTTGTAGCCCTTGAAACGGAGTTCCGCAAAATGATCTTCCCGTCACTGGAGTGTCTAATGCAACTTTTGACAAGCTAAGAAGTCGTAGTGTTCCTTACGGATAGTCATAGAAAGATAGAAGTTGGTGTGCACTTGAGAATGGTGTAAAGAGTGGAATGAGGGCATGCACACGATGTATTTCGGAGGAGGAAAGTTCCTAAATTCCCACGAGGGAATAAACTCGAAATTGCAGGGCCCCATGAAATCGAACCATGTCACGTAACCAAGCATAAGGCCAAGGGAAACAATGTTGGTAATGAATGCAGTGAGGGGAGCTATGGAGCTATGGAGCATGAATCACTGACGATCACCTGGTAAATGGTTATGTCCCGATTTCGACACAAATGGTAACGCCCACCTGAAACGCTCCTATTTTTATCGGTGCGACAGGCCTCACAATTACCACTGTGTGATAAGAATAAGATGCAGCATATACATTTATGTTTTCTAAATATAGTCGCTCCAACATAATTGGATTGGTGAAACTTGGCAACGGTCCAGTGACACATTAACTAACGCAGTCAACTGTGCAATATCGCCAGGCACTCAGCTTCATGATCCAACGTCAGCGGTTTCATGTAGCAACCTGCTGCGGTCTCTCAGTAGAATGGATCGAATAGTGAACTAGCATGTTTCTAACAGTGCAATCCTATTATTCCGTCCATGTGTCTAGGAATTTCTAGCATGCAAGAAAAAACATCTCTCTTCCTCCTTAGGACGATTCTCTACCTCTCTGATTATTCACTGATCTCGTTCTGACCTCTTTCTCTGTCAGTCTGGACAAGAGTAACGACTCTTGGCACGCATAGATTTTTAATCAAAACTTTAACTTGCCTCATGTCCACGTGAAACCCTAACGCATGCAACCTCTTCTGTGAATTCCCACTCAGCATGAATATTGAAGACTTCCTCATGAGCTCGTTGAGTGATTTCGGATAAGAGGGAACCAATCATCCTGCCATCGTTTTTTGTAGAACCGCCCTGCTTGTTTCTGAACATTTCAATCTCCTATATAAACCAGCTTGAAGAAGAGCAAGAGAAAAATAAATATCCATTGGAACTCCATCAGCTTTCTCTCTTACAGTTCAGGCTCAGCTGCCCAAGACAAGAACGTGACAACAACTCATCTTTTCGCTAAACGTATTGGGGTCCTGGAGTCATAAAACCATATTTTTCCTCCAAATGTTGCATAGCTTTGTCACACTCCTGCATACCATGGTACCTAAGATACTCTGCATTGCCTAGATCAAATCTACGCCAACATTTATCAAAACTGTTATTGTTTCCTGGAACAAATTTCCCATTTGGAAGACGTTGATCGCCTCTAGGAAAATCAATCCATTCTGGGTGTTCGAATTCATTTCCCATGAGATTAAGATACCCCTCACCACCTAAACCCATTGTGACAAGCCGGATCATCTTGTGAAGAGCTATTCCACGATCTATGGATGGAATTGAAGGCTGATCAATTTGCCATAAAATCATACATATCCTTGTCTATGAGCCAAAAGGCTATTGTCTTATCACTGACAAGAGCTTGATCATGACTCTCTGCATATACTACACATTTCTCTGACCACTTTCTATTTGATAGTGTATATATAGTATCGCCCATCCGCCAATCCTCATCCTTCTTCTCTGAATACAACTCAATACATTTATCAGCCACTGTCATATGGATTCGATAATCAAATCCCACTCTACCATCTTATATGGGAAGACTTAATAAATTTGTTGTGCAGCACATGAATTGGCGAAAATCATCATTTTGGCTACAATCTAGTTCATAGGAAGATCAAGCTTAGTCTTAACATGCATTGGTTCTCTACCTTCATCAACATCAAAAGATAACTCTGTACTCTATTACTCCAAGGCACCTTGTGATTCTCGATAAGATCATCGAATATGTTAAAATATTTTGAAATATGGTTTCAAGCTAGGCAAAAATGGCCAGATTGCACAAGTCAGATTGTAATTGAGCTAAATGCCCTGGACCACCATCAATTTTTCATCTCTCACATAAAAAATGGCCATCAAGTATTGCTCGTGCTTGGGCATGTGACATCTGATGACGAGATAGAATGATTTTTCTTCCAGACCAAACGTCCAGTACTTCAAAATCATTATCTGGATCAACTGTCCAAATAACACTGACAACCAGCCTGATAAGATTTCACAATCATATGCCATTCACTCGCTTCCAATCTGATTTCTATCCATCGCCTAGTCGGCTTCCAGCTTTCGGTCATGCCACCATATTTTTCAATCGAAGTTTCTTTGTCTGATTTCTGATCATATGTTTCTTCACCCGATCTAAAAAGAACTGAATACACCAATGCTCTAATACAAAACGCTAGAATGGGAAACAAGAGCAGCAGAAATTGCATAGTGGCCTTAACCAATTGTAGAGAGACTGGGGATGAAATAACAAATCCAGGCAATGTTGAAAGTGTTATTGAAATAGATGAAACTAGCATCATATTTTTCTCCTTTTGTGTCATTTTGTCCGAGCCCATTGTTCTACTGAGAACCCATTTCAACACCTTACTAACGGTTGACCTTCTTGAATCATTTATTAAATCTCAATGTGGTTTATCAAATTACTCTCAGGCATCGTCCAATCCTTGGCCTGAATAATCTTGAGATCCATCTCCCAAAGTAACTGAGAGACAGTATTCAACAAGTCAAACCGGTCCTCCAAACAAGTCTGGCAGAGGTAAACCTGCTTTGTCTTTGGCTCCCTATTTGCAACCTAGTAAAATGAAGCAAAGCTCGGAGGACAGGCTGATATGAGGCCCATCTTATTGGCGAAGCTAGAATATTACTTAACACCATTTCCCATCTGTGGATAAGTCTACTCTGGCGACCGAGAGAGCATCTGAGCAAGCAATCCGAACACCCTGGGCCTGCAAGCCACTTGGAAACCAAATCTTTGATCTGATGGCGAGCTATGATATTGAACCAAACCACAAAAGGAGATCTCTGTGTGAGAGAGGCCATGGCCACATGCTTCCTCTTGGGAAGCACAGTCAATTTTGATATATGTTACAACACACTGCACCAATTCTGTCATTTCCAGATCTACAACAACCATTTGAGATTCAAACCGATACAAGTGGGTATGCCATCAGCACAATCTTGATGCAACAAGGTAAACCTATATGTTATCATTCTGAGACTTTCACTCAAGCTATGATTAACTATCCAAAATATGATAATGAATTATATGCATTGGTACAAAGTGTAAAGAAATGGAAATATTGCTTATGGCAAAGGAGAAAATCATTCATATATATAATCAACCATTACAGTATTTGTAGTCATAGACCAAGCTACAATAATAATGACACTTCAAGTGGATGGGTTTTATACAATAGTTTCATCAGGTAATCAATTATAAGAAGGGAATTCATAACAATGTTGCATATATGTTATCAAGACCATTAATTAATGCATCCACAATACTTGGGTATAATCCTTTATCACATTAAATCTATGCATAACAATATTCTAGGGATGTTGATTTTAAAGAAGTATATGATGAATTAACTCACGAAAATCAGTAGTCATATTAATAAATGCATGAAAAAATATTATATCATCTTGGAAAACTATGTATACCAAGAGATGAAAGAATAAATATAATTAGAGAAGCTCATAAATCTCTCATCTCTGGTCATTTCGGGGTTGGTAAGATAGTTTCAAAGTGGCAAAGGTATTTTTATTGGCCTTAGATGAATGAGATAGTTTCTAATTATATCAAAGGGTGTGTCATGTAGGCCTAAAGTAAGCCTAGAAACAAAATCTGGGGTTATATACACCACTTTTGGTACCTTCACAGCCATGGGAAAGTATCTCCATGGATGTAATTCGATTGGTCGATTGTGACTATATTTCCTTGATGGGGAAAACATATGACGTGAAACACAATGGATGCAACATCCTTCATTGCGTAGAACCAAGTGCAACCCAAGAGAATATTATAGTCAAGTGTGGCATCTACCACTTCAACTTCTACGAAGACATTCTTTCCCCTGAGTTCGATGGGTAAGGAGGTGAGAATTTCATGAGGTTTGAAAGAATGTCCATGAAAATATTTTAGGATGGTTGTATATGGGGTGAGCTGTGGAGAACCAAGGGATTTCCAACATGAAAAATACATAATGCAAGTGGTCTCTCCTTCGTCGATCACTGTACGAAATATATTCTTATTTAAAAAACCAACTATGATTTTCATTGCCAGTTGGTGTGATAGATGTGGCTCATTGTGTTCTTTGTCAAAGGAAATAATGTTTGACTCTAAAGGGTCGATTCCCCCCATGGCTAGTAGAAAGCATTTCCATTGTGAAGGACATCTCTGTAAAAATTTGAGTGCTAACATGGCACATGGTGCTTGGGAGAGATATTCCACTATGCTATAGTGTTGAGCTTACCATGAATTTGGATTATTGGTAGTCTGTCAAAGTACAACTTTAGGAGGGAGAATTGCAGGCTCGAAAGCTATTTTCTCTAAAGTGAGAGGGCCATTGGGTGGTATAGTTGATGTAGAGTCCTTTGGTGAAGATTCATGTTCTTAGGAGTCATATTTATTCACTCTTGTGGATATTTCCACCATAGATTTAACCATCATAATATTTGTAGATGAGGACTCTACATTTCCCTTGGGTGGAGGTGTAGGAACTTGTGTGACCATTTGTTGTTTCCAAGGGAAAGGATTGGTTAATAGTGATGGTTGGGAAGGATATCCCCTTCGCTCAAGGTATTTATGAACCTTGGAAAGGTGAGGGAATTCTTTGGTTAAGTGGTCCTCCTTACATACCATGCAAGGGTATTTTTCCTTTCTTTTATTTTTTCACCCAACATTAGGGTCTTGGGTGTTTTTAGTCTCCTACTAGTTAGAATATTTTTTGGATTTGCCCTTGTTTTTATTCTTTCCTTCAGATTGTTGGGATGAAATAGATTGAACCACATTCACTTCATAGGTTTTTGCGTGAGAGGTAGGACACTTGGTATTGGTACCAATCTTTAATTGTGTTGCAGACTATGATTTTACGAAATCCACTGCACCATCAACATGGGATCACGGGGAAAGTTTTGATGAATCATTCAAAAATTGAGGAGGATGAGGGATCAGATTATATAATGTGCCTGATTGGGAATATACCAAGTATAAATATTGAGCACGATTGATCACTTTCTCCTCAGTTACAACGCATCCCATCGTGACATCTCTAGAAATGGGTGGGAGGAGTGACTTTGTGAACCAATCTTCTAGGAGTTGGTCTAGAATAGTGTCTTTATTCAACCATCGTTGTCTCCTCCATTCATGAATACGATCATAAATATGAGTGATGTGGATTGTTGAAGCAAGGTTAAAATCTCGGTACTGATCTCATACCAAATGGACAATTAGAAATGTGTTAGAAAAACCATGGCAAGAAAATTGAAGTTGACAAAGGAGTTATGTGGCAACTCAGTATACCATTTGGTTGTTTCACCTGTAAGTGTTCTTTGGAAATTCATAATCGAATGGAATCATCCATTAGAGATTTAGAAGAACACCATATATAGAAGTTCATAACATGGTTGTTAGGATCTTCTCCAGGTTTTTTGTCAAATTTTTGGATGTCGAACGGTAGTTTGGCAGGGATAAGGGGATAGAACGGGGTATGATATATGGGATCATTTTTCAAATGTGACAAGTATGGTGGATCTAAGTTATCCAAGAAAGGAAGTTGTCGATTTGGTTGTGAATATTGGTAGTGTGGATGTGGCATCATAGTACTAGTAGGACCATACGTAGGTTGTGATGGCATGTTAAATCTTGATGGTCCACCCATATATGGTTGAGTGGCTAGGGGAGTGGGGAATACAGGGTTCATCGATTGAGTGGGAAAATATCCTTGCAGAGATATTCCCACTGGATTGGGTTGACCCCATGGAGTATTTGACACTCTCGGATATGGTAAACCACTAGAAATACCTATAGAGTTTTCCAAAACATTCTTCCCCCAAAGTTGAGGTTGGTTTTCCAGTGTGGGATTGTCCCCAAACTAGATGTTGACCTCTAGTTGGTTGTTTTCCAACTAGTTGTTGACCCCAAATAGATTTTTTTCCCCTAGATGGTTGTTGGCTCCAAGCAGGTTGTTGTTTCCAAGGTGATTGTTTTCCTATAGATGAAGGTTTCCCCCCAGTTTGTTGTTGTCCCCAAATCGAATATTGTCTCATAGCCAAAGGTTTTCCTCCAAATGGAACTTGTAGAATTGTAATTGGAGGTTGTCCCCCATGGAAACTAACCCATAGCTGAAGGATTCCATCCAGTGGGGTATTGGACTACAAATGAAGGTGGCCCTCTAGTTGTAACGTGCCCCCAGGTGTATGTGGAGTAGTTTGTGGAATTGACATTGGGTTAACACCTTGATTGGATGAAGGAAAAATGAAGCTACTTGTCACGAGACCTGAGGTAGAAGCACTACGGGCCACTAGAATAGATGGAGTTCATAAAGGATGACCAAGTAATGCATTTGGTGTATGCAAGTGTGTGGCTAGAGATGCGGGAATATAAGTTGCACTCACTGGTTGTTGATTCAGGGCAACAAGGGTCAATGACATTTCCCACAAAGAAGTGCCAGTAGTGGTAATGTGTACTAGGGAAGCTATATCATGATCAAGTGGGGGGGTCAAGTGGGAAGCTATATGCATGCTATAATATTTCCTACTATACATATCGGGTGGCTAGTTGTAAGAAGAAACTTTTTCAATATAACTTGTTGAAGGAATCTCAACAAGTAGTGGGTTATAAGGACCAGTAAAAGGGGGATTTGTGGGAGGGATATAAACTTCCTCTATGATTTTGACTACCCCTTCAGGATGGTCACTCAGGGGATTTATTCTCCCAATTTCATAAGCAACCTATTCGTTAATAGTTCCTTCATTAGAAGGGTTGTATGGAATATCATGTTCTTTGGGATCCAACACTTGCATTCTCTGAGACCTTTGAAGACCTTGGTCGGACATGGTGAAAATAGAAATAATGATTCCTAAGGCCAACTACAGATATCTAAATAACATGCCCCTAAACAAAACTACAAGTAATCAATCAAGCAACAATAGATAGAAGGATCTTCCAAAGATGGTATGTCAAGTCGTCAATGAAGATACAAGAAGTTACCCTGACCTCCATGTAACATCCCTTCTCGATCCAAGAAACCCTCACTTCGTAAGATCACCCTCCAAGGGTACTAAAAGTGTTATACGATGTCTTCCCCAAGTACCATGGGAATCCCCCCACAATAACCTCTATAGATACATAGGAAAGGTTACTAGGGTTACCAACTCACAATCAACCTCCAAGGTGGTACAGTCGACAGTTGGGACCGAATGTATGGGCAGGATAACAATTCTGGAGCTCTTCAAGAGGAATAAAGACAAGTGGCCCAGTAAGATTCATAAGGACCTCAAACAGATTTGAGATTCATGAAGCACCGAGACCAAATGAACCAGTAACACTCAAGAAAATCCACAATATATGTTCTTTCCACTATGATTGGTTAATCTTTGGAGGGGTAATCTGTGTTTCTCTTCTGCACGTGACCTCATGTTTATTCCTTATGTTAGAGGGGGTTCCCAACTATTCCTATATGACAGTTGGATTTTGTCCCTCTTTAGTATTCTACAGTCTTATGTAGTAGTCTTGGACAATTTACTCACTTTTACTAGTCCAAAGACTCTAGCTCTAAGACAGTCTTGGTGTAATAAAACAAAAAATGTTTAGTTAATTGTATTAGCGTGTTGGTTGATTTTAATAGTTTCTTTTACTTAGAAGGGTGTACGAAGGTGAAACTAATGATGTGAAGACTTGACTCCAAAGTCATGTAGAAAGAATGAGATGAAAATATTTTTCTTTCAATGAATTCTATATGAAGGAAGGAGAAGATATATTTTTCTTCTTATTGGAAATAAACACCCAAAAACATGAAAATATCACTTTTATTTTTTCAGATGGAAAAAATTTGAAATGTCAAACTATAATTTAATGTTCACAAAATCCCAAACAAAAACAAGCTCTTTCAACTATGTACCAAGACACTCCAACTATGAAAGTAGGATGTGAAATGTTTTGTTTTCTTCTTTCCAAATAACATGAAAACTCAAAAGAGACACTTATTTTTCTTTTTCTTTTAATCGAAATGAAAGTATTCAATGACACTTTGCAAAGAACTCAAAACTGAATGAAGGTGGAGAAAACAAACACCCAAGGAATAAAAGATTCAACCACAAAGATGTCTTCAAGGAAGAAAACTCAAGCTTTCAATGGTAGAAAAAATATTTCACTCTAAGATGAGATGAAAATCATGAGAGTTGTCTTTGTTTAAACAATGGAAAAAAATTTAAAGGAAAACCCAAAAGATTTTTAAAAACAAACGAACTCTCTTCACGAAAGTATCATCAACCCTAAAAGTCCAATGGAATGAGATTAGATGATCTAAAGTGTAACCACAAAAAAAAAGTTCTTTTAATCAAATAAATGAAATGGCATTGATCCGAAATCGGATCCAGAAGCCTGACAGGGCTTGAAAAATGCTCAAAAATGAAAGTGCTCAAAATCTGACGAAACCAACGCCATTTCATCTTTCTCGTCTTCTTGATTCCGACGGTATATTTACTTTGTCAAACGGGTTTCGTATGCGAAAGTTATCGCATTCTGATAAGAAGCCCAAACAGGTAAGAAGTCAAAGGTCAACTGGTCAAAAAGTCAATGCTGATGACATCAGCATGCTGACTGTGAAGTAGATGATGTGGCACTCTCTGGTTGATGGTGATTGGGCAAGTTTGCTGACAGGGAAGACATGTGGCAGGCAACTGGACTAGTCAATGGTTGACAAGTGGCATTTGTCCGTCGAATGGGAAAGTGCCACGTGGCCCAGTCATGGGTAGCCACGTGGCACCCAGTCATCAGTCAAAGTGGCAGGTTTCAAAAGTTTTGGGGTCCATGGGTTTTGAACCCATGACCAACCACTAAGCCTAAGCACCTTCACAATAGTCCTATTGCCAATACACCAAATTAATTTTTATGTTATAAAACCCACAATATTAAATATATTGCAAAGTATTGTATGGAAAAGGAGCCAGCGCTTAGCCTTTTGGGCTAGCGCTTGGCCATATTGCGCCATACGACCCTGCCAAAGGAGTGTGTGCCTAGGGGAAGGGGGATAGTACCCTATTATAGTTAGAAAGTGGGTTTTCTAACTGATTTTGGGTTTTTAATTAATGTTAAACCTATTTTTAATGGTTTTTATCCATTTTTGGGAGTTATTGGGTAGTTTTAGAGCCTAACTTCTTGGAGGAAGTTGGAGATGAGTAACCAACTTCCCATCTATATAACCAAGGCTTGTTTGAGGCCAGGGGACAGCTTTGAGGGCATTTAGAGCAGAATTATGCTGAGGAGAAGCCAAGCCAAAGCCATTTTGAGGCAGAGAAGCTTTTGAGGAGGAGACGCTGTCGGATCATTTCTGGAAGCTCCAAATGTTCGTTTTGTGTGTCGTTTTCTTTGCATGGTTCTTGAGATTTGGAATAACATGACCAGATTAGTATTGTAGCCATTTGGCATTGCAGTGATGTACTTTTGAGAATTTGAACAGAAATAAAGAAGCCTCTCCCACAGAGAAAAGGCCCGGAGACGTAGGCAAAGTTGTGCCGAACTCCGTTATCAATCTGCGTGTTATGGTTTGCTGTCTTTTATTGCATTTCAGATCTGCACATATGTATATGGATGTTATAATTTATCTTCTTTCCTCATTCTTCACTAAGTTTTCTCAAATGGTTAATTAACGCATGCAAAATTAAAACTCAACCATAAGTCATTAAAAGATCCGATGGATCAAGTGGTATCAGAGCTAGTTGACGTTTGGATTTGAGTTTTGCATGTTAACCAGGGAAAAGCTACAGCATGGTGAAGGCGAGCTTGTTGCAGAGAATCCATTAATTGGATTGAGAAAAAGAGCTTCTCACAGCGAGAATATGGCATCGGAAGAAGGGATTTCTCAAGATGAGAAAGAGTTCCGGAAAACATTCCTTGCTATGTTGGAGATGGTGAAAGTCTTCTATGAAGATTACTTGGAACGGAAGCGACCAGTTTTGGGTGATTTTTCAAAGGGAAAAAGTGAAGAGGAGGAGGACCATCCTCAGATTCCTCCTTCACCTCCATCAACACCTCCTTCTTCTCCTTCTTCTTCAAGTTCAAGTTCTAAATCTAGTGGAAAGAAAAATGTTCATAAG
>ML778538.1:137053-162883 GCA_009831015.1 Picea engelmannii | reverse complement strand
TCAAAGAAGGAAGGAAATCCCTCTTGCAAGCATTGCAAGAAAGAGGAACATGATGAGGACAGATGTTGGCAGTTGCATCCCAAGAAGAGGCCAAAGTGGTTCAAAGAAAAGAAGGGAACGCAAACAGTGGCAACGACATCAAAACCCACAAACTTGGGATCAGATTCAAGTGATGAGTCAAAGATTTCATTGGTTGGTATGACAAGTAAGAATGGTGAAGATATTGATTGTAGAAGCAAGTTGCTTCATATAAGGGTAATCATGTGACACACTAAGATAGACACATTAATCCACAGTGGATCTCAATCTAATCTAATCTCAGAATAATTGGTTAAGAAATTGGGATTAAAAACACAAACTCATCATAAGCCTTACACACTTAAATGGATAAGCAATCATCATCAAATGCACATAACTAAACAGTGCACAATCAAATTTGCAATTTCATCGAAGTATGTGGATGAAGTAACTTGTGATGTTGTGTCATTAAGAGAATGTGGAATGATCTTAGGTAGTCCATACTTATTTGATCGTAAGGCAATCTTCTACAGGACAAAGAATCAATATCAATTCACTAAAGCAGGTCATGATTATGTGGTTCATGCTCATCATGTTAAAGCAGATAAAACACTTCAAACAAGGGAACAATTAACAAATGCAGTGCAAGCATACAACAAACCAATAATTGTTTCAAATGAAGTAATTGATCTTAAGCAAGAACAAATATGGTTGTTGAATGGAAAATCAATCATAAGTTGCTTCAAGATAAGCTCATGTCATGCAGATATCTAAAGTATATCAGTTCATTTGCAGTTGTCTTTTTGATGCTTTCATTAGCAATGTTTTCTACATGGATGATAGTAGCTTCAGTAAGATGTAACAGGGTTCAAATGGCTACCAATATACTGTCAGTTGTCATGATTGTGTTACAGTTGATCTTGATGAGACAGGTGCACAGGACAGAGTTTAGAGATAGAGAGAAAGACAGGTGGCCTATCCTGAGCTTGTTGACTGGTCAGTAACCTTTTGGGGACCAAAAGGTCTTATTGTGGGGAGGTGTGATCCAAAATCAGATCCAGAAGCCTGACAGGGATTGAAAAATGCTCAAAAATGAAAGTGCTCAGAATCTGACGAAACCAATTCCATTGCGTCCATCTCGTCTTCCTGATTCCGGCGGTATATTTACTTTTTCAAACGGGTTCCGTATGCGAAAGTTATCGCGTTCTGATCGGAAGCCCAAACAGGTAAAAAGTCAAAGGTCAACTGGTCAAAAAGTCAATGCTGATGACATCAGCATGCTGACTGTGCAGTAGATGATGTGGCACTCTCTGGTTGATGGTGATTGGGTAAGTTTTCTGACAGGGAAGACATGTGGTAGGCAACTGGACCAGTCAATGGTTGACAAGTGGCATTTGTCAGTCGAATGGGAAAGTGCCACGTGGCCTAGTCATGGGCAGCCACATGGCACCCAGTCATCAGTCAAAGTGGAAGGTTTCAAAAGTTTTGGGGTCCATGGGTTTTGAACCCATGACCAACCACTAAGCCTAAGCGCCTTCACAAAATTCCTATTGCCAATACACCAAATTAAGTTTTATGTTATAAAACCCGCAATATTAAATATATTTCAAAGTATTGTATGGAAAAGGGGCCAGCGCTTAGCCCTTTGGGCTAGCGCTTGGCCATATTGTGCCATATGACCCTGCCAAAGGAGCGCACGCCCAGGGGAAGGGGGAAATCACCCTATTATAGTTAGAAAGTGGGTTTTTAACTGATTTTGGGTTTTTAATTAATGTTAAACCTATTTTTAATGGTTTTTATCCATTTTTGGGAGTTATTGGGTAGTTTTGGAGCCTAACTTCTTGGAGGAAGTTGGATATGAGTAACCAACTTCCCAGATATATAACCAAGGCCTGTTTGATGCCAGGGGACAACTTTGAGGGCATTCAGAGCAGAATTATGATGAGGAGAAGCCAAGCCAAAGCCATTTTGAGGCAAAGAGGCTTTTGAGGAGGAGATGTTGTCAGATCATTTCTGGAAGCTCCGGACGTCCATCTTGCGTGCCATTTTCTTTGCATGGTTCTTGATATCTAGATGAACATGACCATATCAGTCTTGTAGCCATTTTGGCATTGCAGTGATGTACTTTTGAGCATTTGAACAGAAATAAAGAAGCCTCTCCCATAGAGAAAAGGCCCGGAGACGTAGGCAAAGTTGTGCTGAACTCCGTTATCAATCTGCGTGTTATGGTTTGTTGTCTTTTATTGCATTTCATATCTGAACATATGTATATGGATGTTATAATTTCTCTTCTTTCCTCATTCGTCACTAAGTTTTCTCAAATGGTTAATTAACACATGCAAAATTAAAACTTAACCATAAGTCATTAAAAGATCTGACGGATCAGGCACACAAAAGGAAAGATTTCAAATTGACTTTGAAAAATGTTGCAGCAATGACTAATGGGACAGGTATAAGAAAGATCTGGAGGGATGGAAGAAAGGAAAAAGATAGATTTGGGATTTGTTTGAAGGACGCCCCTTCAAAAAAATTCTTTTAGAGCATGGTCACACCTTGTTAATGACTGTAGGGTGACCAAAAATCATTGGTTGCTCCTTGTGGAGGACTAGAGAGCGACCACAAAGAACTGGTTTCACAAATCAATGTAATTCTTTCTATGGTCACACCCTACAATGGATCAACTAGCAACCAAAAGGGTTTGGTCGCACGCTGCAATGGAGAAAATGGCAACCAAAATTTTTTGGTCACTCCATGGGAACAAATAACCCGCAACCATGATCGTGCAAGTGCGAAAAAAATATATGGAGCAGTTCTATTAGATACAAGACTAAAAATGTACAAATATCCTTAGAAAATACTTACAGACAGGATGAAAATAAAAATAAAATATTATAACAGGAAAATATCTTGAGAATATGAATTCAAAAGTTGAGGAAGAAATTGACTAAATAACAATGAATTCCCTAGCGGAGTCACCAATCTATTATAGGTTAAATGAACCCTGCACGAGTTACCTCCCTGAGGCTCTTCCTAGACCTAAGATAGAATAGAGATGGAAGAAACAAATTTTCCTAGATCTATCTTATACACGAAAATAATCTACGAGTTGATGGAATGAAAGGTCTACCCAGTGATTTTATGGTTATCCCTTCACACTCCTTAGCTGTTGGCTCTCTTGAATATTCCCTTCGCTTTTTCCAAC
Organism: Picea engelmannii; assembly: GCA_009831015.1. NCBI lineage: Eukaryota > Viridiplantae > Streptophyta > Pinopsida > Pinales > Pinaceae > Picea > Picea engelmannii. The sequence goes on along the minus strand of ML778538.1, from coordinate 159,663 downwards.
ATGGATCTGCACACATAGAGACACAAAGAAACATTTCACAAGATCAAACAAATAATGTATAAATGGATGATAGATCTAGTGACATAACACAATAATATCAATTCCCTACAAAGATTATAACAATTACATAAAATCAAGTAAGGAGAAAAATCTTGTACATCTTCTATTAATGGACAAATGGTTTACAACTTACAATAAAGGAAGTTGATGTAGTCCTTTCCCAAGATCTGTAATCAAACCAACATTATAAGTTTTCTCTCTTGTTTTTCTCCCCTTTTTCCTATGAGAAACTCTCAATATATAGGATAATAGAGATAAGATCAAAGGTTAATCTAGATAGGATCTAAATTCCCAAAGATAACAAGATTCTCAAGGTAGAACCATGAAAAATATGATCTTTAATCTCATCTCTTAGAAAATAATAATAAATAGGGAGTAATAGACCCGGTCACTCCTTGCATTCTTGCAGGAAGTGACTGGTCACCCTTTGAAAGAGGACAAGGGGCGACTGATAATTGTGGTCACAGGATGTAAAGGGACTGCAAACTCAGGGGAAAAGTGGTATAATTTAGTGTTTCAGGCTGCTAACCTCTAGTTTATTCCCATCAAGAGGTCAGGTGGAAAATAATTGTATAACACCTTTTTGTCGCCTTAAGAAATCTCTTTATGGTCTTAAGAAATATCCTCAATATTGGTATGCCAAAATGGATAGTTGTCTTCTTGACACTGACTTTTCTATATGTTATTCTATCCCCAATCTCTATACCAAGAAAGTAGGAATCCATCTCATAATCCTTGTTCTTTATGTTGATGATATTATCCTCACTGGTAGTGACCCTAAACTTTTAAATTGTTAAGAACCAAGTATCAATATAGCATAGAAAAACCTCAGAATAAGTACTCAACGCCTTGAAAAAGAGATAATTTCAAGTAATAAGCCTCTTCGAGGGGGAAACCTCCTTATTCCCCACATAAATGTCCAAATACAAGATGATTCCAAATGAAAATGTTTCCTTGGTATATATAGGAGACTAGGAGGTACAATTACAACTAATGGACTCAAGACAACATAAGTAAAATAACATTACTAATGTAATATGCCCCAATTAAGGGGTAATGGGCTGCTATTTAGGGATTAACATGCCCCTCCCCTTGAGACAAGTGTTTTCTGCAATGCTTGAGTAACTCTGGATGCTTCTGTATAAAAGACTCATCTTCCCAAGTGGAATCTTCAGCCAGTAGTTTCCTCCATTTAACGAGATACTCTGAAATGGATCTATTCCTCAGCTGGAAAATTCTTGTGTTAGTGATGGCTTAAGGATTCAATATGATTTTTACTTTCTCATCAAGTTCTGGAAATATAGTTTGAACTAGGATCTTGTCACCTATAACCTTCTTTAAGAATGAAACATGGAAAACTGGGTGTACTCATGAAGATCGAGGCAACTCCAATTTGTATGCCATAGTACCAATCTTTTGCAACACCTTATAAGGGCCATAATACTTTGGTGATAATTTATTATCCTTCTTGTCTTTCTTGAGGGACATCTATTTGTATGGTTGTAGTATTAAAAACACCCAATCCCCCACTTCAAAAATTCTTTCACTACAATGTTGATCTGCTTGTTGTTTCATGTGATTATGTGCCATGGTCAGGTTGTCCTTTAAGATTTGGTGAACTTGTTGTTGATGCTCGATGTGATCTTCCACTTCTTGAACCTTAGATTTTTTTTTTAGAGAAGAAGTGATGGAAGGAGGGTGGTATCCATATAGTGCCATAAATGGTGTCATTTTTGTTGCAGTATGAAAGGAAGTGTTGTACCACCATTCTGCTAATGGTAATCATTTGAACCATTGTGTTTGTTTATCAGAGACAAAGAAACGAAGGTAGCCTTCCAGAAATTTGTTCACTATCTTGGTTTGTCCATCATATTGAGGATGATAGCATGAGCTATGAGCTAACTGAGTACCCAAACAAGAAAACAATTATGTCCAAAAAGTTCCAGTGAATATGGGATCTCTATCACTTACAATAATCTTTGGGCTGCCATGTAGCTTTTGAAATGTCTCCATGAATGCGGTGGCAACTATACTGTCTTTGAAGGGATGAGAGAGTGAAAAAAAGTGTGCATACTTGGTGAGTCTATCAACAATCACCATGATGACACTCTTTCCTTCAGACTTTGGTAACCCTGTTATGAAATCCATGGAAACCTCCTCCTAGCGCTGACTTGGGATGTCTAATGGTTGTAAAATACCTAGGGTCTTAATTGTTTCCACCTTATTTTGTTGGCAAACCAAACATTCTAAGACAAAACTTTAAACATTAGTTTTAAGGCCATCCCCAAAAAAAATCTTCTTGACCCTATGGTAGGTTTTCAAAAATCTTGAGTGCCCTCCTACTGGAGAGGTGTGCAATTCCAATAGTACCTTTTGTTTGAGTTGGGAGTTATTACATAAATATAAGCGATCTTTTTACCATAGTGAATCATTTTTCCATGTAAATGTATCTGATGCACTGGAATCCTGTTGCAACCTTTGAATGACAGTCCACACTTTTTCTTCATTCTTCCATTCATCCCTTGCTTTTATTATTCAATCGGCTTGGATGATCGAGATAGCACAGAGAAAGGCCTCAACATCTTAATCCTTTAATGAGAGTGCATCTGCCAAAACATTTTTCTTCCCTTTTTTATAGATGATTTTAAAATCATAACCCAATATCTTGGTCACCCATTTTTGTTGTTCTTCTGAAGATAATCTCTGTTCCAAGAAGTATTTAAGACTATCATGATCTATTTTGACCTTGAAGTTCCTACCTATTAGGTAAGGATGCCATTTCTTCAATGCATGCAGTATTGCCATCATTTCCTTCTCATAAATGGGTTTGTGTAAGTCCTTTCCCTTGAGTGGTCAACTTTCAAAAGCCAGGGGCCTACCTTCTTGCATTAGGACAACACCAATTCCATTTCCCGAGGCATCACATTCCACAATAAAGGTTTTTGTGAAGTCTGGAGTGGTCAAGATAGGAGCTTTTCACATCACCTCTTTAAGTTGTTCAAAATATTTAGTTGCCTCTAGAGTCCATGAAAATGCATCCTTCTTATTTAGTGTTGTTAAAGGTGTTGTTATTATTCCATAGTGCTGAACAAACTTGAGGTGGTAACTTGTCAAACCCAAAAATCCTCTAAGATTATTCAATGTTTTGGGAATTGGCAAGTCCATCATGGCCTTAATCTTGTTAGGGTATACCTTGACACCCTCATGAGATACAATATCACCCAAATACTCTGCATCCTTCACCCCAAAGAAACATTTGGATGGTTTGGCATATATTTGTTTCTCCTTTAGTAGTTTTAGCACCTTGTCAACATGTCGCACATGATCCTCCCAAGACTTTATATAGATTAGTATATCATCAAAAACTACTAAGACAAATTTTCGAAGGAAGGGATTGAAAATGGAATTCATCAACCATTGGAATGTGGAAGCTGCATTTGTAAGGCCAAAAGGCATGACCAAAAATTCATAATGGCCTTCATGAGTTTGGAATGTTGTTTTTGGGATATCCTCTTCCTTCATTCTAATCTAATGATACCCTGAATGGAGATCCAACTTTTTGAAATAGATTTCTCCATGTAGATCATCTAACAATTCATTAATGACGGGAATGGGAAACTTATCTTTAATAGTGATCTTGTTGATCTCTCTATAATCTGGACACATATGCCATGAGCCATCTTTCTTGTATACCATTACCACTGGTGCAAAGTAATAAATTTGGCTAGGTCTAATAATGTCAGCCTCTAACATTTCTTCAACCATGTGCTCATTTTCACTCTTCTGGGCATAAGGGTATCTTTATAGCTTGATGTTAGGAGGAATACTCCCAGGAATTAGGTGAATATCATGATCATGATTTCAAGTGGGTGGAAGACCTTTGGGAATATCTTCAAATAATTTGGAATTCTTATCAATGATCCTTTGGAGATCTAGGGGAATAGATGGCTTAGATGTTTGAAAATCTAGTGAGCATAGTTGTGCAATTACACCTTGATGCCCCTTTTTCAATAATTTTGTCATGCCATTGGAGCCTATCACCTTACTGGGTTTCCCTGTGATACCTATTAACTCAATTTCTTTTCCTTCCAATGAATATTTCATGAAAAGTTATTGAAAATTAAAATCCATTGTTCCTAATGATTGTAACAATTGGATTCCTAGTATGACATTAGCACACCCATGGGTATAGAAATAATTGGACTATTCATTACATATTCTCCCATAGTAAGATTGATCTTATTGCATTTTCCTGAGCAATTGATAGTTCCTCCATCTGCAATCATTACCTGAAACTCTGGTGCTGGATATAAAAAGCAATTGAGAGCTTTGGCTAATTTATAGTGAATGAAATTATTTTTACTACCAAAATCAATTAGGCCTATTACATTTTTCTTTTTGATATATCCTTCGATCTTGAGGGTTTGAGGAGTGCTAATTCCAGCCAATGCATTACACGATATCATGGGAGTCAACTCTTCAGAAGAAATTACGTCTACATTTTCATCTTGAGATGGTTCTTGTTCTTGTTCTTCTTCCTCTTCACATTATATGTAGAATAATTTCTTCTCACCACAGTTATGTCCCTTACTGTACTTGTTGTCACAATTAAAGCATAAACCTTTTTCTTTTCTTTCCTCCAATTGTTGAGGTGTCAACCTTGTAGGTTGAGGTGTTTTAGAAGAAGGAATAGTATTCTCTCGATATATGTTAGGAGTGGTCCTTCTAGTATCCATAGCCATATTTTTACTTTCAACATTTCTTGCCACCCTAAATGAATTCTCCAATGATTTGGGTTCCCAAATACGAACCTCAAGTTGAATGTTATCCCTTAAAGTTCCTATGAATACATCAATCAAGTGCTCATCTGGAATATCTGTTACCTTTATATTCAATCTTTGGAAGTTCTCATTGTGCTCTGTAACTGAACCCTTTTGCTTGAGATTTATCAATTGGCTAAAGAAGGTATTTCTCCTTGTATCCTCATAGTGTGTTATCATTTCTTCCGTAAAAATTTTCCAAGTGACGAGTGATTTGCGAGAACAAAGCCATCGATACCACACAAATTGATTAGGTTTTAAATATAAAGAAGCAATCTGTACCTTTTGTGTATGTGGCACATTATGTAGATCAAATAATTGCTCCATCTGAAGTATCCATGTGATTGGGCCCTTTCCATCAAACTTCCTCATATCGATCTTAGGAAAGTGGTTGGTCTTCAACCCAAAGTTAGAGTTTCTCCATTATTGATTCATCTTCCTTGTGTCCTCATCATGAATTTCATGGGATACATTTTCACTTTCAAGTGTCCTCTCTATTAGGAAATTTTTCAATCCTTCCATGATCTGCCCTTTTAAACCATCCATCTTAGTATTTATTGCCTCCAACTTATCTTTTGTTGAATCCATCATCTCTTGTAGTTCATCTTTTGTTACTGTCTTCTTTTGTAAATCATTTATGTCCCTACGCATTTCTTCACCTTCATCAAGAGTCCAAGTAGGACCGACTAGAGGATTATTTGGTGTAGAAGTTCCCTTTTTTGGTGGCATGTTGGCCAAGTATCACTTTAAACCTTGAATTTGAGGTGGTTCTGCTAGACAATCTTTCTTTTATTGTATCTCCAAAATTTTAGCCCTTCTGGGTATGAAATTTTTTTTTTGTAGTTATTTGATATTTCTTCTCTGCAATGCCACGCCTCTTATCAAAATTGGATGTGCCAAGTAGAAGTTATGGTAACTTCCCCACAACTTTATGATTTTTGGCCTTTCCAGGAGATATCACTTGTATATCATGCCCCACACAAAATAATTGGTATAAAATTAGGAAACTTGTACCAGAAATAATACAGACTTTCCACTATCCAATGCAACTGGTCTAACTTAAATTTGATACTCTAGGAATAATTTATGATTGGTTTCCCTGGAACATGTGCTTGAGACTAGTCAAAAACCCTACCTTCCACAGGGTGTATCTACAAATATAAGATGATGCATAAGCTTAAATGTTTATCACAGATAACTTAATAAGTTCTATGAATATTCTCTATATTTCAGGGTCTGAAACGTTATAGAAACATTTTTATAACGAAAATGTTGCGATGAATCAATTTAGGATGATTCCAGAACCCTATATTACACAGGTTGTATATCCTAAAGTATAAGGCATTAGGAGCTGAAATTTTAAATCAACGTACCTGGATTTGTCTACTAAATATCCTCCAAAGGGTTCCTTCTGAAACATCGTAGAAAAAAAGGTTATAGTGAAATTCCAAGGTGTCTCAGATGTAGCAGCGAAACCCCAAGACCTTGAGCTCTAATACCTTATGTTAAGAACCAAATATCAATATAGCTTAGAAAAACCTAAGAATAAGTACTCAACGCCTTGAAAAAGAGATAATTCTAGGTAATAAACCTCTTCGAGGGGGCAACCTCCTTATGCCCCACACAAATGTCTGAATACAAGATGATTGCAAATGAAAATGTCTCATTGGTATATATAGGAGACTAGGAGGTACAATTACAACTAATGGACTCAAGCCGACATAAATAAAATAACATTACTAATGTAATATGCCCCAATTAAGGGGTAATGAGCCACTGTTTAGGGCTTAACATAAACCATGTGAAATTCAGCCTTAAGAATAAATTTGAAATGACTGACTTAGGCTATTGTACTATTTCCTTGGCCTCCAAGTTTTGCAAAACAAGGAAGGAATTTTTCTTTCCTAGTCTAAGCATGTTTGTAACATTCTTCATCGCTTTCACATGGAATATTCAAAACCAACCCCTTCTCCCTTCCAGTCTAGAGTCAAACTTTCCACTACCTACACTTATCCCAAAGTTGATGCCACTTTATATTGTCAGTTAGTTGGTAGCCTCTTATACTTGAATCATACATGTCTTGATATTTATTTTTCCGTTGGTATTATTTCCCAATATATGCTAACACCTCATGAAATCCATTGGAAGGAAGCTAAAAGGATACTTCGGTATGTCCAGGGCACAATTCAATTTGGGATACATTAGAACTCATGGGGACTCCTTTATTGGTTGGTTTCACTGATTTAGATTGGGACGATGAACCTGATGATTGAAAGCCTACTTCATGTTATGTTTTTAGCCTTGGTTTAGGACCTGCCACTTTGGCCTATAATAAACAACATGTTATTTCTCTTTCTTCAGTAGAAGCAGAGTATTGAGCAACAATTAATACAAGTTAAGGATCCTTTTGGCTTTGGTAGATCCTTTTAGGTTTTGGATTGCTATAGTAGCATCCAATTTCCCTTTGGTGTGACAATTAGAGTGTCATAAAGCTCTCCAAATATCCAGTTCAGTATCAACACAACAAACACATCGAGTTACACATGCACTTCATCAGAAATCTCATTCATGATTGAGTTATTGAAGTTCTCTTTTTCCCTATAGAAGATCAAGTTGCAAACATTTGCACAAATTCTTTTACAGAAGTGAAGTTTTCCAAATTCTGATCTATTTTAGGAGTTCATAAAGTTTTCATTAAGGGGAGATAGGCTCTAATGCCTCCTTCCTTCTCCTATTGTATCACCTTTGTAAATCCTTCAATCCTATCCCAATTTGTTGTTATGGGGGGATGTTAGGATATTTAGACACTTAGGAGTTAGTTAATATCAACTTGGTATAATGTGTCATTAGGAAAAAGTGTGTTTCTTTAGTATGCCTTTAGTATGCATTTGTAGTTAGTAATCTGACAGTCATGATATGTTCCCAACATAGAGTGATCTGATGGATCATATTCTCCTCAATCTTAATGGATACATTGATCTATGGATTAACACCCGATTGGTCCATGATCTCTATTTAAATAGAACGAAGGGTCATTTGTCAATGATCGATTGTGAGAAACTCTCTTGTAAATCTTTCTGTAATATTTTTCTTTTGCATTAATATATTTCTCAAAGTGGCCATGTTGGCTAGGGCCATGTATGTTTCCCCGTAGGGGTTTTACCACGTCAAAACATTGGTGTGTTGATATTTGATTTGGTTGTGTGATTGGTTATTGAAGGTGTTCGTCCTCTGTTGGAATACTTTGTTGTCGAACAACACTAATTCCTAAATAAAGATATATGAATGGTTGAGTGTGATTCTTAAAAATCTCACCACAATCATATGGATCCAAATAAAGAGGACTCTCCATAACAAAATAGCCTTCATATAACCAGAAAAGGATGGTTCTGCAATAAAAATTACCATTGTAGAAGAATCACATTGGACACTTCTAGGCACCAACTTCTCACGTCTTCCCTTAATGATGTGGTATGTGCATCAAATAGAAGATGAAAGTAGTTCTCTTCCCATAATTAACAACTATCCATATACCATTTCATACAAGCCTTATCTAAATCATGTTAGTCATGTAGGTCATTGGTATATCCCCATTCAATGGCCACTATGATCTCCATTTGCTCAAATATCTCTAACACTTTCTAAATATTCTTCTTTTCCATCTATGGTTCCACTAAGGGTTGGGGGTAGTGATTTTCAAGGGTTATATCATGTTGAATATAATTGAAAATATATTATATAATGTACCAAATCAAATCCATGGAAGTCATCTATCAAATAGTGTTGGTTTGGGTACAATATGAGCAATTTTCAAAAGATATATGCTCTGCAATACCCATGACCATCATAGAAAAAACTCTTAAAAAGAGAATAATTTCAAACTACAATATCTTAGTTGTCTAACCTCCAATTCAAGTGATTTGTTTTTTGAAATCACATATTTTGTGAGAAGAAGATATATTTGCAGTTGATTTCTAAAAATTCTACTAGAAACTCTAAAAAATAGATCTAAGTGTTTTGGCCACAACAAAAAAGCCCTAAACAACATTTTTTTCAAAGTGCCATATCCTATTTATCCAACCTCTGATTTGAATTCTTTTTTTGGGGGGATCACTTATTTTTGTCTAAAGAATCTAAATATGCATTTGGTTTCTAGAAATTCTACTCAAGAAGCTTAAGAAATTGACCTAAGTGTTTCAACTCCAAATTTGTGAAAACAATTAAAAGATAAAATCTAACCCTTCTGCCTTCGAAAGTTATCTAATACTACTTGTTATGTACCTTAGATTACAAAATAAATAATGCACAAGATATCAATAATGTGCAACAAATGCCCTTTTACTTTGAAATTAAATCCAAAAACACTTAATGTAGGGTAACACCATATAATTATATTTTATTGAAGGATCAACTCCTATTCATTTGCTTCTTCTAGTGGTAAATCTCCTAGTGAGCTAGTCTCCAATACAATAATATTCCACTACATGATCACATAAGGATGACTCCACCTAACCACCTTAACCAAATTTTAATTACATGTTGGAATTTTTTTAATGAAGCAACATTACATTTAGTAATGCTAACTACTTAACAGGCCTTATTTAATAGTGAACCTGGTTCACACATTACATTAATTAGCCACCATATCAATCCTACTATAAATTCTATGGGCACATAGGCCCCAATTACACCCCTAAGGAGGATCCCACCAAGAATAGTAGTAACAAAACATTATTGTCAAAGTAGTGATATTTCTTATATGGACATTTTAATTGCAATAGTATCCTCTAACTTAATTGAACCCAAAATAGGAAGAACAAGACGCTTTTAGTTTCTACTAGGTGAGTTTCACAACCTATATAGTCTAAAAATCCATTAGAAGCTTACTTAAATATGGTAGTAGAGCTTGAATTGCAATCTAGAAGCAAGTGCATGAGCATCGTGTACATCTCAAAGCTTGCCTTTAGCGAAAGCACCATGAAGAACCCCACACCTAATGGAAAGAAGGAAAACACTGACAAAATAATAAAATTTGTGACCCATTGGGTTCTTCCCTCAACCTCTGTTTCATTGGACAAGAAATCATGAGGGTATATAAGAAAATCAATTTCATCCTTATACATTAATAGTATGGAGTTATTCTCTTTGAATCATAACTTATTTGAATTGGATCCTTGCCAAACCTCTTGTAAATTTGCAATAAGCACGTAATTGTTTATTATTTTATTTTTTTTAAGTTGAGAAATGTCTAAAATTTACTTGGAAGTGGAAATGAACCATTGTGATGGTTGAACTTCCAAGGAAGCCCATTAAAAATGAAGGTCACAGTGAAGAAGGACATCAAGGGGGACATGCAGAGAGAACTTGGGAATATTGAAGAGCATAGATGAGATATTAAAGAGTGAAACTTGCTTGAAGATTAGAAGAAAAAGGAGGCAAGGATCCTATCAACGATGAGTGAAGGTTTCTCTGATCCATCTCCATCTGTAATTGTTTTAGTGAGTAACAATGCATGAGATTTCTAAGCATGCATAACTCTCTCTTTGTAAAGAATTTTCTGAAAAAAACAAATATTTTTTTTTTATACAATGTGGGCGTAATATACTCTATGGAGGATTATTATGGTTTTATTTCTTGAAATTCTGGTTAGTAGATGCAAATTTCACCAACTCATTTGCACTCACCACAATATTGAAATCCTTCTATTAATCACTTTAATATTCACTTTAATATTTGTGGGAACTATTAATAATCACCAATACTAATTTCTAGTTGAAGAGATTTATGGTAGAACCAAAAGCTTGGATTCTTCCTTGATTAAAATACTGTCAATTTAAAACCCCTTGGGAGAATTCCTAAAAATCCCACAACTTGAATTTTTAATTGATTTAAATGGCATACTTATATTGTGAGAATGAGTAAATACAATGCAATATTGAACTCTATTTAGGCCTATGACTAACGGAGGTAAGAACAAGGATAACAATAATGCCACTATTATGAAATCTAAGCGCATTATGGAAAAAAAGGGTTGTAGTGAGGCCTGCGTAGGTGCTTGCCATGTGGTTCTAGATGATCCCTACATCATTAGAGATGTTCACGTTTACATACTCTCAGACACTAAAAATGGCCCATCGATGATCTTTCTTTCGACATCAACTTTCTATTAAAAAGACTAGGTCATCTACGAGTTGCAAGTGTCTATAAAGAGGAAGATAGTCAAGAAAGGGCCTATTATTGTGGTTGAATTAAAGAATCTCTTAAACTGGTTGACAATATGTATACATTTTTATAAGAAGCCATTTTCATTATTTTTTTAATGTATAAAACAAAAAATTCAAATAATATATAAGATAATAATCAACTAATTGAAATATTATATACATAATACATTTAAAATTACTTTAGATTACCATGTATAAGATTATTTCAAATTATTATGTATAAGGTAAGGACTGAGAAGTTTTTCTTCTCTTTGAAAGAATGGTCATATGAAAAAAACCCTATAAAATTGATTTATATATTCTAATTTTAAAGGTTAAAAGGAGAAACCAATTACCTTCGAGACAGCTGTTAAGAAATATACATTATACTAATTGCAATATAATTCTAATTGCAATATTTGTATGGTTCTTATTAACTATATTACTATGAAAACCTCTCTACTTTCCTTGATTTACTTTAGCAATTCCATTCTCCCTTTTAGAGGGTATGTTGGTATTTATTGTTGTACATATAATGATATCGTGACTTGGTTACTTTAATTTATATGGTTATAGGTTTCAGATAATTCTTTGATATCGATGACTCTTGCACAATTTGAAAGAAAAAGGAAATAGAAAAAATTCTACCGATATGTATTTCTAATGGATGCTTTGTTCAAATCGCTATGGTTGTTTTATTCAAATTGTGGCAATAGTCTTCTTTTAATATATGGTGGCAATCTTATTCAGTCAGTGGCTCACTCAAAATTATTCAAGAACATGTGGTTTCCTTTCTTTAACTTGGAGAAGAAATCCTTGGTGGCTCTTGTTTATGAATTGGTATGTTCTTGTGGTCCACTTTTGAAGCCAAGTAAGGTTTTATATTGGACCACCTTCAAATAGAAGTTTATTTTTATTTTGATTCCATGTTTCAAGAATTTTTTTAGATCTAGAGGAATCGATAATTCATTGGGATTACCTAGCCGAGACCTAAGTTCAAATCTAGTTGGCTTCCACTATAAACCCTAGGCTAGTGCCAATAGCCCACACATAAAAATAAAAATAAATTTGGATTACACAATACAAATATTTTTTTCAGTTTTGATATTGTGTTAAAATCAGAAACATAATAATGTCGGACTTACCTATGTATTATTATCATAAATTCAATTGATACAATAAAGTTGATCCCCTTTTATATTATGGACAAGTAATTATGCAATCTTCAATGACACTACTTTTTAATCTAATTATTACTTATAAAATATAACTGTATTATTTATTAAGTCAAATAAATTTTATACAAATATTGCATCAATTGGGTGTAGCTTGGGTTGTTGGCAAGAATGATTGTTATCCTCCCCACTTAAGTTTATTTTTCATAAAGTGACATGTTAAATTCATAACAAATATATTGTTATAATGGATTTGCGTCATGTTGTTAATCTTTCTTGTACCCTGAATATTATAGATGTTAAACATGCTCCTCATCATAAAATATTAGTTATAAATATTTTTAAAAGTAATATATTTTTTTCTAAAATATTTTAAAATTATATTAAATAAAACATCACTATTATTTTGTGGAAATATATAATATAAAATTATAAAATATATTGTAAAATTTGTGACATAAATAAAATAAAAGACAAATTCTCATATTTTAATATATAAGTAAATTGATTATTATAATAATGACTAAAATACATTTCACTATTTTGGTAAAATTTGGTTTATGAAAACTCCTTAACATATTTATGCTAAAAAATAATTAGAATTCATTTTTTAAGAAGATAATAAAAAAAATTAAAAATTCAAAAATACATAAAATCACCAATAATTCAATTATTAAAAGAGTGTTTAACCAGAAGATTTAAACCACTGGATTGGGTGCTAATGATTGGGGCCATGACACCATTCACACGTCATCTGGTCGCCAACTTGTCTGGTGATTAATGGAGTAGCATGTGACATTGAACTTGAGCGAGTTGGGGATTATAGGATCATCTAGTTCGGGTAGGAGTCCAATCCAACTAGTATGTGAAATGATGCATAGGAGAAGTGGGAGGATTAATCCATTTCATTTGTGGGAAAGTTATAGGTCTCAGTGGCATAATAGGAGCAACATACTTGGTATGGAAATGATGAAGGGTAGTATGGTAGTGCAGAGAATGATGGGATACTTAGTGAGGGTGGAGAGGTATAAGACGAGCATGATGATTGTATCTCTAGAGAAGTGTAGTATGTTGGAAAATGTTGTGGAGGCTCAACGGGATGATGATAATCTAAGTGCTCTAGAAGACAACACCAGGCAAGTAGCAAGTAACTGACTCTATTATTTTTTGTTTCTTTGTATGATTCATAGTGTTTGGATTCTAGGTTTGAGTGGGGGGTCCATTGTGATCATGATATACTTCCTTCTAAATTATTGTTTCTATATCCTAAATGAGGGGAAGAGGTTAGTATTTTAGTGTTGGGAAGTGACAATACCACCCCTACCCTGGAGAAAAGATGAGAAATCCTTGTGAAGCTTCCCCTCTTCCAGCTTGTGACTCTGTTTTTCCTTTATCTAAGCCCAAATTTAACCACCATGCCAAAAAGGAATGATGCCAAGATAGGGGAAGGTAGGAACAAGAAACACATGGCCTACACTCTAAAGGAATCCCACCCCGAGGAACCAAGATACATTACCTGGTTTGAGATAGATGCCCTTGTAGTGGAGAGATTCTTTAACTCTGGTTTCCCAAAGTCTATCAAATTTAAACTAGAAGAAATAGAAAGAATAATAAAAGAAAGAAGACAAAATACATCTAATGAATAGATTCAAGAGGAACTCAAGGTATGGATTTAGGACCCGGTTTTTTCTTGAACCTAATATACAAAATTATTCCAAATTACTAAAACCTGCTAGATGGTGAAAACCCTTATAACCCAAGTGCTAGAGGAGAGGAATTCACAATAACAAAACGCCCTCCATATAATTGAATTGTTGGATGGAAAATTTGAGGTAGTTTTCAAAGCCGTGTTTAGGATAAAAATTGTTGTTTCATAGGTTACAGATGAAACTGAGGTCATGGACCATAAGGAGGGATCCATGACCTCAGTTTCATCTGTAACCTATGAAACAACAATTTTTATCCTAAACACGGCTTTGAAAACTACCTCAAATTTTCCATCCAACAATTCAATTATACGGAGGGTGTTTTGTTATTGTGAATTCCTCTCCTCTAGCACTTGGGTTATAAGGGCTTTCACCATCTAGCATGTTTTAGTAATTTGGAATAATTTTGTATATTAGGTTCAAGAAAAAACCAAGTCCTGAATCCATACCTTGAGTTCCTCTTGAATCTATTCATTAGATGTATTTTGTCTTCTTTCTTTTATTATTCTTTCTATTTCTTCTAGACTCTAGTTTGAATTTGATAGACTTTGGGAACCCAGAGTTAAAGAATCTCTCCACTACAAGGGCTTCTATCTCAAACCAGGTAATGTATCTTGGTTCCTCGGGGTGGGATTCCTTTAGAGTGTAGGCCATGTGTTTCTTGTTCCTACCTCCCCCTATCTTGGCATCATTCCTTTTTGGCATGGTGGTTAAATTTGGGCTTAGATAAAGGAAAAACAGAGTCACAAGCCAGAAGAGGGGAAGCTTCACAAGGATTTCTCATCTTTTCTCCAGGGTAGGGGTGGTACTGTCACTTCCCAACACTAAAATACTAACCTCTTCCCCCCATTTAGGATATAGAAACAATAATTTAGAAGGAAGTATATCATGATCCCAACGAACCCCCCACTCAAACCTAGAACCCAAACACTATGAATCATACAAAGAAACAAAAAATAATAGAGTCAGTTACTTGCTGCTTGCCTGGTGTTGTCTTCTAGAGCACTTAGATTATCATCATCCCGTTGAGCCTCCACAACATTTTCCAACATACTCCACTTCTCTGGAGATACAATCATCATGCTCGTCTTATACCTCTCCACCCTCACTAAGTATCCCATCATTCTCTGCACTACCATACTACCCTTCATCATTTCCATACCAAGTATGTTGCTCCTATTATGCCACTGAGACCTATAACTTTCCCACAAATGAAATGGATTAATCCTCCCACTTCTCCTATGCATCATTTCACATACTAGTTGGATTGGACTCCTACCCGAACTAGATGATCCTATAATCCCCAACTCGCTCAAGTTCAATGTCACATGCTACTCCATTAATCACCAGACAAGTTGGCGACCAGATGACGTGTGAATGGTGTCATGGCCCCAATCATTAGCACCCAATCCAGTGGTTTAAATCTTCTGGTTAAACACTCTTTTAATAATTGAATTATTGGTGATTTTATGTATTTTTGAATTTTTAATTTTTTTTATTATCTTCTTAAAAAATGAATTCTAATTATTTTTTAGCATAAATATGTTAAGGAGTTTTCATAAACCAAATTTTACCAAAATAGTGAAATGTATTTTAGTCATTATTATAATAATCAATTTACTTATATATTAAAATATGAGAATTTGTCTTTTATTTTATTTATGTCACAAATTTTACAATATATTTTATAATTTTATATTATATATTTCCACAAAATAATAGTGATGTTTTATTTAATATAATTTTAAAATATTTTAGAAAAAAATATATTACTTTTAAAAATATTTATAACTAATATTTTATGATGAGGAGCATGTTTAACATCTATAATATTCAGGGTACAAGAAAGATTAACAACATGACGCAAATCCATTATAACAATATATTTATTATGAATTTAACATGTCACTTTATGAAAAATAAACTTAAGTGGGGAGGATAACAATCATTCCTGCCAACGACCCAAGCTACATCTAATTGATACAATATTTGTATAAAATTTATTTAACTTAATAAATAATAAAGTTATATTTTATAAGTAATAATTAGATTAAAAAGTAGTGTCATTGAAGTTGCATAATTACTTGTCCATAATATAAAAGGGGATCAACTTTATTGTATCAATTGAATTTATGATAATAATACATAGGTAAGTCCAACATTATTATGTTTATGATTTTAACACAATATCAAAACTGAAAAAATTATTTGTATTGTGTAATTCAAATTTATTTTTATTTTTATTTTGATGTGTGGGCTATTGGCACTAGCCTAGGGGTTATAGTGGAAGCCAACTAGATTTGAACTTATTTCTTAGCTAGGTAATCCCAGTGAATTATCGATTCCTCTAGATCTAAAAAAAATCTTGAAACCTGGAATCAAAATAAAAAGAAACTTCTATTTGAAGGTGGTCCAATATAAAACCTTACTTGGCTTCAAAAGTGGACCACAACAACATACCAATTCATAAACAGGAGCCACCAAGGATTTATTCTCCAAGTTGGAGAAAGGAAACCACATGTTGTTGAATAATTTTGAGTGAGCCACCAACTGAAGAAGATTGCCACCACATATTAAAAGAAGACTATTGCCACAATTTGAATAGAACCACCATAGTGATTTGAACAAAGCATCCATTAGAAATACATATCGGTAGAATTTTTTCTATTTCCTTTTTCTTTCAAATTGTGCAAGAGTCATCGATATCAATGAATTATCTGAAATCTATAACCATATAAATTAAAGTAACCAAGTCACGATATCATTATATGTACAACAATAAATACCAACATACCCTCTAAAGGGAAGAATGGAAATGCTAAAGTAAATCAAGGAAAGTAGAGAGGTTTTCAAGTAATATAGTTAATGAGAACCATACAAATATTGCAATTAGAATTATATTGCAATTAGTACAATGTATATTTCTTAACAAGTATCTCGAAGGTAATTGGTCTCTCCTTTTAACCTTTAAAATTAGAATATATAAATCAATTTTATAGGGTTTTCTTCATATGACATATATTATTGATATTAAATACATTCTTTCAAAGAGAAGCTTCTAAGTCCTTACCTTATACATAATAATTTGAAATAATCTTATACATGATAATCTAAAGTAATTTTAAATATATTATGTATATAATATTTCAATTATTTATGCTATCTTGTCAAGTTTGGTTGATTGTTATCTTATATATTATTTGAATTTTTTAATTTTTTGTTTTATACATAAAAAAAATAATGGAAATGGCTTCTTATAAAAATGTAGACATATTGTCAACCAGTTTAAGAGATTCTTTAATTCAACCACAATAATAGGCCCTTCGAGCTCTTGACTATCTTCCTCTGTATAGACACTTGCAACTCGTAGATGACCTAGTCTTTTTAATAGAAAGTTGATGTCGAAAGAAAGATCATCGATGGGCCATTTTTAGTGTCTGAGAGTATGTAAACCTCAACATCTCTAATGATGTGGGGATCATCTAGAACCACGTGGCAAACACCTAAGCAGGCCTCACTACAACCCTTTTTTTTTCCATAATGCGCTTAGATTTCATAATAGTGGCATTATTGTTATCCTTGTTTTACCTCCGTTAGTCATAGGCCTAAATAGAGTTCAAAACTACCATGATGAATGGAGGGAATTCAAACAACCATTGGTTCCACCTATGGATAACGATTTCTTTCCACCTATTGTTTAATGTCATAACAGTGTATTGTATCTAGTTTATATGTGCAATTATAGTATAATAGTTAAGGGTGTTATCTCCTTTTGTAAAGCAATAAATAATTGGGTAATTCTAAAAATTATGGACAAGTATGCTCCTACTCAGTTGGTGGATGACTTGGTTTTCCTTGTGGTAGTTCTCCACTAGAGATGATCTGGTTTTCTTTGTGGTAGTTCTCCACTAGAGACATTGAGACATCTGTAGCATTTTTGTATATAAAAGAATGTTGTGATTGTGTTTTTAGTTTAAAAAAATATTAAAAAAAACAATTTAAAAAATAGGTTATCCATATTTTAAAGAAAATTTCTAAGGAATCTTAACGACAAATTCACAAATTTGTTTCTGTATTCATAATAGTGTTACAGAAAATGCTTAGCGATCTCCGTTGAATAGTGACTGAACATATACTCTATGTCACATGGTTCGGGTTCGAGTTCGGGTTCGGCAAGGATTAGGTTCGATTTGGGTTCGAATTTTCGGATGAGGTTCGGATGAGGTTCGACTTCAGGTTCGACTATATACATTTAAAAATATATATATATAATAGCTATGTGTGCCATCGGTTGTAGCCCGTGGGATCCCGGAGAGATACCACAACATTCCAGTCTTAAAATATGGTAGAAAAAGCTTAACATGCCTAATCAATGATTATGGTTTGAGTGAAGGGTACATTTTTGCTAAGGCCATGACAAAGGAGTTTTAACAATCAACACCACCAACATTGGGGTATATAGAGGGCTTGGTGGTCTTGATTAAATGCCAGTTCCATACCCTCATACTTGATAGAATCCAGTGGAAACATTGTAATCTTGCCAATCTTGAAATCCTGAAAAACCGTTAAGTCTGCTGAATTTTGAATGGGACCTAAAATTCTACTTTCTCCATATGAAGTCCAATGAGGTTGGAACCACTCTCAAACATCCTGAAACAATTAATGGTAATGTTAAAAATTTAAGTAAAAGGATAAAAATGAAAGATAAAGGAAATGCCACTTTTACTTTAAGAATTTAACATTACCATTAGGGAGCGCCCAGGGAGCATATGGGGAAATGAACAAAATGAACTTGAATCGAACCTCAGTCGAACCTCATCCGAACCTAAACTTTGTTTTGAGGTTCGCCGAACTTCGAACCTCAAGGTTCAGGTTCGGCGAACCTTGTGACATAGCATATACTTAATAAGACTGATGTATATGAATTACCCATTCAATCTCGCTCTTGACTAGTAATGAGGTTATTGTATATGAATTACCCATGAAAGCTCGTTGTAGGTGGAGATCATACACAATTATCTACTTAAGAGAGATGTTTCCCTCCAACAAGAAATCAAATGAGAATGAGTCATCTGGGTACCATTCTGTCAACAAAGCGAGTAAGGGAATGCTCCACGATTTAGAAAGGGGATGCATAGCAACCAAATAAGAGAGTTTTGTGGCTTTCAATTAACTATTAAACATTCAAATGAATATAAATTAACTCAGTAGAGATGAGCCAGTGAACAAAATAGTAATGTGAATCACTATGGTTAACACACAACAAGCAATCACTTGATTTTTTTTAATGATGGATTCAATTTTATTTTTTTGGGGGGGGGAGGGGGGAATGCTAACATTTCATCTTATCCCATCGAAAAGACATTGGGGAAGAGTTAATGCAATTTTGGATAGTTTTATGTTCTACATAGTGTCCAAACAAGATTTAAAAGCTAGAACATAATCAAGCACACATTAAATTCAATCACACCATAACAATAGAAATTTTACCTTTGAAACCTAAATGAGAAAACCAACCATTGGTGATTGGTTGTATTATGTTCAGGTAATGGTTAGAAAGGTGAGTTGTGCATTCCCAATCAAAGATTTATCCATTCTTACTCATTAACAAATTACAAATAGCATTAGCTTAAAGATAGCCTTCGATTTTCAAATAAGCTTCTTCTTCCTACTCCTTCATATTTTTCTACTACCTTGCTTCTTCATTTACTCCCAAGCTCCCTTACTCTCCTCTTCATTCCATACCCTTCTCTACAACCTTCATATTTAATGAGCTTCTTTGAAAGACTAGTAGTGAAGATGAGCCTTTTCCACTTCTAATGGTTTTGGCTCTTTTTGCCTTTTTTTTTTTTCAATTTTTTTTTAATACAAAGCTTAAGAAAAATGAGAGATCCAATTTGGATCAACAGAAATATAGTTAATTTAGACATAATGATAGTAATTATGGGTAATATTATTTGCCATTTTTTATTAAAGGTTAATGACAATTATCGTGGAGCTTCTTGAGATGGAACTTTTTGGTTTAAAATTTACCATAATCAAAGTGTTTGTAGAAGCTAGGGAACATAAATGCTATCACATATAAAACTTATGTAGTGTTTGTAGAAGCTAGGGCACATAAATGCTAGCGCATAAGTTTTACTTTTGTAAATTTGCATGTGAAAATCCTCTTGTTTTACAAGTTGATATTCCAAAATATTTAATAAATATTTTTTTTAAAGTAGTGGAATCGCTTCTTTAACTAACAAAGTTACTAGGTAGCATATACCTACCGAATATAATAATGAAAGTATTGTTTAAGAAGATAGGGAGACAAGGAGTAGACATGAAATGACTAGATGGCAGAAATATTTATTACAATAACATTGGGGGAAGTGAAGGCAGCAATAAGACTTCAAAGTTTTTGGCCAATAAGATATCAAATAAATGAGATTTAAAATTTAAAATTAATCATTATTTTTTAAAACTTTAGATAAAGAGGTGTATATTTTATGGTCAACCATAAACTAATAGAAAGTCAAACTGATGTGGATTATTTTCGGCACGAAATGAGATCGGAGATATAATAAATAAATGCACAAAGATATCACAGATCTTCAATAATATAACATAAATGTATCAGAGATGCAACCATAAACACATATATACAGTAATACACAATTTTTATTAATAAAAGAAATGTACAGAGACTGTAAAAATATAGAGAGAAAGACTCGCTAGAATGGTCGCAGCTTATCTCTGAGAAGAGATGTGACGGCTACTCGCATTCACAAGAAGATGATTACAATGAGGCTCTGAAGGCCTTTTTATAATAAACAGGAATCCCAAAAACCCTAGACATCCAAAAACCTAACCCTAGGAGATGAAGCACCAAAAGTCATGTGGGCCCCGTTTGGGCAAGTTAGTACATCAACTTCTCGGGGTCGTAACTTTTGCATACGATCTCCATTTTAGGCCTGTGATGGCTCGTTGGAAAGGTATCGTCGAGGAGATTCATTTTGGGGGCTCAATCATACCTTCGACTATCATTGAGAACCTTGATCTCGAAAAACCTTCATTTAGGCCCTCAAAATGGCCCTGGAAGTTAAAACCTGATAAAAATAGTAAATTGCCAAAATTGTCAGAAAACTGTTTTGAGCCAGTCAGAAAAGGTGGGTGGCCACCGATATCCACCTGGATCAAAAAACTAATTCAACACTATATATCATGCCTATCGGGGGGTATAATAATGAGATTCTTACTTTAGTGAAGGAAGCCACTAAAAGTAATGACGATTGAACAAACGTAAAGTGAAAAGAACGAAATGCAGAGGGTATAGGTGGTAAAAAAAATTAGTTTTTATTTTTATTTATTTTTAATTTATAGTGGATTGTTGTGTTATTATTCACTTTATTTTTGTGTCTTTTAAAAGTTCATATTATAAAAGTTCATATAATTTAAGAGAATAGTTTTCCATTTTTAATTATCTCATTCTTTTTAAGTTTAAAAAAAATAACAATAATAAAACTATATTACAGATGGTGAAAAGATGTGAAAGGGTTTTTCCAAGAAAAAAAATGTTGGTTGAGCTTTGCATTCACTTGTGATCAAACATTTAAGGAAGTTTCACTTTAACATGTTTATATAATGTGAAAAGCGATTATCTATTTATTTGGCTAATTAAAGGTCAGGTATTAAAGACATGTCAATGATGAAGAATAGTACACCCTTTTGTACAACAAGTTAGCATAATTAAAGACAATGACATCCAACCATGTGTCAAGCGCGGTTGGTCACACATATAAGTAGTCAATGCATACGTGTGAATTAGAGGTAAAAAACATGGTTGCCAGAAAAATATAATTAACTAAAAAAAACAATGAAATGAGTAAAATTTGAGTCTAGCACAAAATTTGTTTGCCTCATAATGATGGCATGTTGTGATTATATAAAAACAATTTCGTTTAATTGAAATTGTGTTTTAACTTGAGTACCTATTATTATTTACTATTAAAAAAACCCATGAAAAAAAATTGAAATACAAATCTTTTCTATGACATAATAACACACTACCCTCATTGTTACAATATCTTCTTCAAGCAAATATTGCATGTAAGAGTTGAGAATTGATAGTAAATATCTTAAAGCAACACAAATAAGATTAGATCCAACACCTCTATGCACTTCGTCTCGACATTTATGAATCTGTCGTGGGGTGCTTAGTGCTTGCCAATGTTTGACTCCTCCACTTTCATAATTTTTCCTTGTGTGATAGTGTTATGGATCTACTCCATTGCACCTTGTTGCAATCAACACAAAAGAGTATCTTGATCATGCTATAAAGGTTGTTGGGTTTCTCTATTTTGAGGCATATGGAGGCCCATGCCACTTTCTTGCATCCCATTGAAAGAAGCACAAAATTTTAGCTTGATCACACTATAGAAGTTGTCGGGTTTCTAGGTTTTGAGGTATTTGAATGATTTGTCAACTGTGTTGATGATGAAAATCATACAAATGTATTTGATGGCATGCCTCAACAACCTTGATAAGTTATCTTTGGTGAGTTCTTGTTATATATATGTCATCATTGCTTATAGATTTCTCTTATTTGATTTGCTTTTCTCTCTCTCTCTCTCTCTCTCTCTCTCTCTCTCTCTCTCTCTCTCT
>ML778538.1:126613-136968 GCA_009831015.1 Picea engelmannii | reverse complement strand
GGAAAAGCATTTATAATAACTTCATATTCAATGTAGCTTGGGGGCTTGTTTACCCTTACATCATTATTTGATATATTAAGGCTAAAAAAATTCCGTATGAAATATTTAATCTTAAAATTCTATAAATCGAGGTGGCAATTTTCTTATAGTAGGTAGGTATGCCATTTTCAATCATATATCCCTAAATTTCTTATAGCTAAAATCTAGCTGAGAAATCAAGTGTTGTGGCATCAGATTATTCAACTTAGAGGCCATAATCTCACTCAAAACAGATGAATTATTCACCCTTGGCTGTTAGTTAGGTCACGATTTCAATTAAATATTACCTTAATTTGTTTGAACATATTAGTATTTTGAGTATTCCAAATGGATGGTGAATGTGGTTATACCCATTCCAGTGTTAATCATTAGACCCTTGTGGCTAACCTGATTTTAATTCCCTTCACAATTGTTTTTAATGCATGATCCAAGAGAGAGCAAGAATGCATATGTACAGGCGATTTCATTTCAAAGACATAAAAATCAGAGGATGACCAACTCTCTAGTTTGCTCTCACTGTGTATGATGTAAATACCAACAAACCAAAATTAAATTTCTATATGTACGGGAAGTGGGAGGTAGATCAAATAAAACGATGGCATGAGAAGAAAAAAATGACTAGAGGATATATGAAAGTTGTCTTAGGGTGTTTTGTTTCCACATTTTGTTGGGGTGAGTGGGTAAAGAATTGCAACAACATAATCTTAGTTAGAAAGTTAGTCAATGATGGTGCATTTGCAGAAAGGTTACTGATGAATATGATCAAAGACTACTAGTTTCTCTATCAAATATAAGTCTTCCATATTCAGTGTTAACGTTATCTCATGGGTTTCTAGTTCCACGAATATTTTACACAAATCGTGTTATTTTTAACTTCCTTTCATTTATAATAATTCACTCTCTCACACACTTACATAATCCAAATGATAAAATATTGTATTTTATTAAATAATTAATATTATAATTCAAATTTGACACAATAAAGAAAGAAAGTTTATAAATGTGTCTATAAAACAATGAAAAATAAAAGAAAAAAAAAACACCAAACACAAAACCAACTATCATATTAAAACTACAATCCGAAATCCACAAGACAAAAAAAGGTGGATTATGTAAATGCACATATGTCCCAACCTAATATTCGATTTTGCTCCCCAACTCTTGACCATCATAGATAAACACGAGGAGATAAAATCCAATCCATCCCAGCCATGTGTCAATATCTTTAACCCGAGGTTAAAATTAAACCCTTATCTAATTGCACACACCCGAGGACAAACTCTCGTTGATGACCGTGTGATTTTCCCGATCAAGCCTATCTCTACGTGGCATCTTCCTAGCCGTACATAGCACAAGGGACCTAAAAGATATAAAATTGTACGAGGCATTTATCATGTCATATGTCCATTACGTTCCATCCTTAAAATTGGTAATTTCCAGGGAAGAGCTCCATGAGAGGGCCTTTGCAATAATAATATAATTTTACTTGCAGTTGTTGCCGCTCTCATATTCACGTTCACATTGCTTACAACATAAGTGTAAGATTTTACTTCACCGTATGGAGTAGGAGTATAAGATTTGTAGCTTATACTATAAGATTTTATCAATAATGACACGGTTTCTTCCACTTTCTCAATTGCTTTCCTAGATTAGCACGCCTTCTAATGAAGGAAGACATGATGAGTTGCAAGTGGTTTTCGATATACAAGGAAGCACTTTAAACTCAAAAACATGTATAAAGTTCAAAACACTTAACCACTTATTTACGTATATTCAAATTCACTTACTCATATATAAATTTAATAATTGATAATATTAGGTAGTGACAACACACACCTTGTAGCTACAATATGAGGGAGGTTTCTCAAATATTTGGTTTTCCATATCTCTGGAAAGGCTTGAGAATTTCATGTTTAAATATGGCAGCCCGTGAAGTGCTTCATGAGACTTGTAACCATTTCTCCACCATTGGCTGAGAAATAAAGAGATATCATTTCCCCATTTTTGTTTGTGTTTGTTGTTTGCTTTATTATTCTTTTTTTTCTTTGTTCTATATTAACTCATTTATGCAGGCTTGATCCCAACAAGTGCTATCAGAGCTTAGGCAGACCTAGACTCTCCAACAAGAGTGGTCTGAGATCCATGGAAGCATATATTGATTTGGAGTAGTGACAAAGATGCATGCAAGGGATGGCGACCCTAAGGGGTGGATTGTGATGACCTATTGTTGTAGGGATTTTGCAGCCTGTAGGAGTTGAGCTCTCTTAGGTTCTACTCGCACCTAGGACATGAATAGAGACATAAACTAAGGATGTTCCTAGATCTGATTCATACATGAAAACAACTAAAGAAGATGAAAACCTACCAAATATCAAAGCAATCATGCATGGATTGACAATAGATCTAATAGTATATCATGACACATAATTATACTAATTCTCTACCAATGAATACATAAAGTTATATGAAAAATTAGATAGAGGGAAACATCCAATATGTCTTATATTAATCAAAGAAGCAATATTACAACTTGTAGATGTGGAATTGAAGAGATGCTCTCCTTCCAAGCTCCTTGCCCAAGTCTTGCAACCAAATCACCAGAGTAGCTTTGCTAGCTCTTTCCTCCTTCTTTTCCATGGGAAATGGCTTGGTTCTTATAGGGATTTAGTGATAAGGCCATATAGTTATTAGGATAAGATTTTTGAGCTCATAATGGAAGCCTTCTCGAGGCTAAACCCCGAGAAATAAGTGGGAAGTCCCATCCATCGAAACCAAATCCAAAAATAGGAGATTCTAGTCTTGGTCGCTCCCTAGACACATAGATAGAGCGACTAGTCACTCCTTGATAGGCCAAAAAGAGCGACCATCCATTTTGGTCACACCCTCAATGAAGGAAAAAGGTGACCGAGTTTGAATTTGGCTAGAAACTCAAGGAAGAAGTGGTAGGTTTTAAGGGTTAAAATAAGGGGTTTCTAGGGGATACTAACCTATTTATTAGGTGATCTTTAGGTGATAATGACCTAATGATTAGGTGGAAAATAAATTTATAATAGATTCCCCCTAAAGTGTGAGGTCAGAATAGGTGTCTGATGGTTGAAACACTTTATAAATCAAGTCACATAGCTTTGGGCAAAGAAGATTGGAGAAGATCATCGTCAATCCTATAAAAAAATATCCTCGAGGCGGGCATACCCATGCTCGGTAAGAAATACAAGAACATAGCCGCCATAAATGCATTGTGGATCCATGCATGACACAAGTCATGGGAATATGGACATAACAAAATACATCAAGGATCCATCAAGAACCAATCATGACTCGATCATGGCCACAAAAGTATACACTTGAGACATGCAAGACGCAAGTAAAATCATAGCCATGACCAATTACAAATGTGGATCTATGTCACATCATACAAATCAGTGAGATGACTCAATAACTAAGAAATCTGTGAAATGCTCATGAATATTCTCCATCGTAGCTTGGGAAAGAATATCATCTAACAAAAGTGTGATTTCATCCCAAGGTATTCATTCGTGATCCAAATGGTATGAATCTACAATATGTGAATAAATGAGTTGAAGTCAAGCATGGTAGAAATCGTCTGATTAATGGTCATTAATGTATACCGTTAAAATACGTGAGGGAGTCCACCAATGATGATGATGGAACTCAAGATAACTAGTACACTCTACAAAGTGTGAATAAAAGAGTTGACATCGAACACTCGTAAATTCATTCAACATGAGCCAATGATGTAAACCCAATGTCGAAATGCAAGGAGACCTACCACTGATATTTGCAAGCCCCATGGTACTGATGGGTTTCTAGATTTCAATCCTGGATAATGAGTTGTAGTCGATATGGTGAAATCCGTCGAAGGAGGGCCTTGATGTATCCCCCATTAATTGACATGAAACACACAAATATAGATGGTGTAAAGATTGTAATAATAGAGCACAACTTACTCAAGGATGGCGGGGAGAAAGATGAAGAAAAGGATTGCAGGTGGCCAACGCAAGTAAACTTCCCTTGAACAAGTATGCACGACAAATAACTTGACTCGACAACATTAACTCAAATGAATACCATAACACTGGTCATGGATCTATTAGGGGAACATGACACACGATGGAAATGGTGGTAGATGAGAGAGAATGGAGGACCCGACTGTTATATAAGATGATAGAACAATTGAATTGTTCAAGGGAGACTCAAAGTAGTAATAGCTGCCAGATAATGAAGATAAAAAGACGGAAAAACCCTCTAAAAATCCCCCACCATGAGCGACGAGTACCTCTTTCTAGTTTTACGAGGTCAAGGAGGATAAAAGATGCTCAATATAGCTCATCTTATGATGAGTCCCTCATAATATATTTAGCGAACCTGAAGAAGGAAGGGTTCGGTCCCAGATGGGTGCTTCAAGGTTTGGTTTTACGAGTCCAAATAAGGTAAACTCAATGGTATTTTCATGTTTAGAGAGTCTAAAAAGGTCGTAAAGAAGACTCCATAATGAATTTTTTCATAAAGTTAGTCCCCAAGGTCCAAAAAAGTATAAAACAATACCTAGGAGAACTCTTCTAATCATGTTTGACTAGAGTATTATTTTTTCATAATTAGTCTAACAAGGCCTAAAAAGGGGTAAAATATCACTCGAAAGATGTCGTTTCTAACCTTTTAACGAGTGTGAAAGGAAACAATCTCACTCAACAATATTTTCATATTTAGAGAGTTTGAAAAGAGCTTAAAGGAGACTCCAAAGAGTTCATTTTTCGTATAGCTTTTACAAGTCCAAAAAAGAAATAAAAGTAGACTCAGTAACCTATTCTCATGTATTAACAAGCACGAGAAAGAACAAAGACTGAGCTCGGTAACTTATTCTCATGTATTTATTATCACGAGAAATAAACAAAGACTAAGCTCGAGATTGGTTTCATTTTTACACAACCTTGAAACAAAGTAAAACTATGCTTGGGTAGGTTTCATTTTTTCACAAGCTTGAAACTAGGAAAACTATGCTCATAACTGGTTTCATTGTTTTAATGAGATTAAAACCAAAATCTTACTGTTCTCGACACTTCCCAATGTAAAGTCCAAAGGTGGGTGGTTGGTACTTTTCCCCCATCTTGAGAAGCTAACAACTTAACTCCAGAATGATTATCAAATGTTGGAGACATGGCCCGCAAGATTCATTTCATCTACCGACTCTTTTCCCATCGCCAATTTCTATGTCAAATTGGACTGTTGGATACTAATAGGAAAATGTTCACCAAAGGAAGAAAGAGGATCAATTTCCATGGGTAGATGAATGGAAGGTTCAATTACGAGTTCTTATGAAAGACTTGACTCAACAGGACAGGAAACCATTTCATTTTTTAACGAGATTGACACAGGAAAAGAACCATGCTCATAAGGGTCTGTTTCATTTTTTAACGAGATTGACACAGGAAAATAACTATGCTCAAAAATCGGTTTCATTTTTTAATGAGCTTGAAATCGAAAATAAACTATGCTCTTGTTGGGTTGGATCCCTAGACCTTTGTTTCATTTTTTAACGAGCTTGAAAAAGAAATGGGAACCATGTTCATAGCTATCATCTTGATCATGGCTTCCAAGATGATAATACTCCAGAAGGAATACATGTCAAGGGACAAACCTCGATCATGGATTCCAAGAGATCTTCACTAGAAGGAAGAACAACACTTTGGAAGGAATACATGTCTAGGGGCACGATATGGGTAGGGAGAGAAGGATCTAAAATCCCTATCGAAGAGATCACCATGTCAAATACTAGATATAAGTCAGAAGAAGGGAGATATTCCTTCTCATTCAGAGTTGAATGCATGGGACAAGTTTCCACATAATTGACCTACGACAGGGTGGATGACGTTGGCATATAAGGACCATTCAAGGAAGTCGGATGGTTGGCCATCATATGAGGGCCAATGAATGAAACCTGGTCTATGGTCATTATGCTTCCACTGTGAGGGAAACACATCACTCGAAAGAGTGTGGACACAGAAGCTTGCATGGTGTAAACATAGTCTCACATGAGAAAATTAAAGTCCAAGGGGTCGTGGACTACCATCACGTTAACGTAAACCATTCCCCNCCTAAAGGTTGACTAACCCTTTTGTTAAAATCCAACAGATTTTGAGTCACTGGCATAAGATGAGGTGAACCAAGAGATTCCAAAGCATTCAAGGATAGGATGCTAACATAATCTCCTTCATATATTCTAGTGTTAGGAATATGCCTACCACAAACCTGGAAAACAATTTGAAAAGGAACGTAAAAAGGGAGACAAAGTTTTGTTAGATCATTCCAATCAATGGTAGCATTTCTTTGAGGGGGTGTCATTGGAATGGGTGGAATGCCCCCTTGTCTAGAGGAATCCACGGTGATAAGAAATACCTAAGTGACTTCCTCACTCTTCAAAGGAGGAGTGGGATCGACTGATGGGGATATCGAATCGACCACTTGATGGACCAGATCGATCGAGGAGGGAATTAGATTGATCAATGGGGTTTCACTCCTCTATGGAAGAGTGGGATCGACCGATGATGGAATCAGATCGACCACTTTATCAACTAATTCAACTGAGGATGGAACCAAATTGACCACTTGATCAACTAGACTAACTAAGGAGAGAACCAGATTGACTAGTTCATCAACTAATGGAGGGTTGGGAGAGAGTTTTTGGTAACCTTTTGGAAGTTGTTGCTGAACATCAACAATATTTTTCAATATATATGAAGCTTCATCCATGCAGGGACAAAGGTAGGTGGGGTGCATCTCCTTACATAACAAGCAAGGAAATTTGACTTTTCCCTTATTACTTCCAACCTAATTACGAGTCGATGGGTTTTCACCAACATGACCTCTAGCGGTTGATGACGCGGGTTGAGAAGATGATCACCCTTGCAAGGCCTGCAAGGGAATTTGGGCTTGCAATTTTTAGACGTGATGACACCATCAACACTCCCAGCATGATTCCCAGAGGTTGTCTAATCACTTCCAACATGTCCTCCATTGTTTGGAATATTTCCTTCTTTCTTGTTTTTCTTCTTCTTAATTTTTTGTTTCTTCTTCTTCTTGTCCACCTCATTACTAGTTGTAGAGATTTCACGAGGCGAAGGAGAAGGATGGGAAGAAGACCCTAAGGGAGAAGAAGGTGGAGTATCAACATGAGGTTTATGATATGGGGGTGGAGTGTTTACATATGAAGCACTAGGAGCATTGACATTCACTGGAGTGGAAAAAAACCAAACCGGTAACCCAATCATGAGACTAGAAAGAGTCAAAGTTGCAATGTAAGGTGGACCAACATGTCCCGTAGAAGGAGGAAAAAATGATATCCCCTCAAAAGGGATTCCTTGATTAGTATACCTAGGAATGGAGGCTATAGATACATATTTAACCCTAAGTTCCACTAAGAAAACAAACAACATGTGCTAGAAAATCTAGGAAGCAAACCAAACAAACCAATACCTTTTCATAATGAATGTACTAGTTGGTTTTGAAATCCAACATCATGGGAACACGTGAGAAGGGGTTGGGATGAGAAGGTGGGTCAATTGCATTGGCGACATGCTTAATGGATTTACACCTGGGTGCAGGTCACCTCATGGTGAGAACTGTGCGTGACCCTCCAAGGAGCTAGAATGAGTTTGACCAATGTTTGATCCAGGTACAATGAAGACTCCCCTTCACTATCACCTTGTGTAAAGAACCTAAAGATTATGGCCACTAGGGTTACCAGCTCATACTCAATGTTCAGGAGGGTACAGTCAAAATTCAGGTCCAAAAGTATGGGCAGGATATCAAGTCTGAAATTCATCAAGAGGACTGAGAACAAGAGGACTAGAAAAATCTCTAAAGGACCCTGAACGGATTTGGGATTCACAAAGTTTCGAGACCAAATGAAAACAATCGATTCTCAAGAATAAATTCCAATATAATAATGTTCCACTATGTTTGGTTAAGCCTCGGAGGGGTAATCTTCGTTGCTTTACCACACATGACCTCATGTTTAACCCTTGTGTGAGAGGGGGGTCCCAACTGTTCTTATACGAAAATTGGATTTTCTCTCCTTATCGCTACTTGGGTGATCATTGTTGATTAAGGTTGGTTGTCATTGATGTCAACCCTTGAAGAAAGCCTCGTCGCACAAGGTTTGGGTCATGGACCCAAGATTGTTTGATGTAAAGATAACTCATTATTGTCTTGTCATGGTTGTTAAGAAGTAAAAATGGATGAACTCCAAAGTGATCCCCTTATGGTGAAATCCCTCACGGGAAGACGCTTTACGGAGTGAGGGAACCCATTCTTATTTGAGGAATAATGATATGAAGGACAACGAATTTATGAGTGAAACTATCCTAGATGGATATTGCTTGTCATTCCATTTCTGGTGGTATGTGGAACGTCACATAACTCTTCATGGTTAGAGAGTTATGCCCATATGAAGTTGGAGAACCCTCATGAGTCTTATAGAAGCCCCCAAGAGTCAAAGTGCTTTGCAAAAAGAAATTATTTTAAATGAAGAAGCCCTAAAATGAGGAAAGTGTAAGGCTACATGAAGATATAAATAAGAGACAAAGTTCACTCATAAAACACACTTGTACATATTGTGTATCTATTTTCTTGTGTAAATATTCTTGTAAATACTTGTGGATACATCTGAAGTGGCAAACGTCTGAGGTAGCATGAAGAGTTAACGAAGAAATTCTCAGAATTACAGCAAAACCCTATCTTCTAAGGTGTATGCGGGTTGTCTATGTACAAGGTGCGTACATGCTAAGTTATACACAAGCTGTCTGTGTATAAGGTGCGTACATGCTGAATTATATGTGGGATGGTAGTGTATTAGGGTGTGTACATGTTGTTAAATCCATGGAAACTTGAAGAGATGAAGATGCAAAGGTTCTAGATTATGAGATCAAGCTCCCAGGAAGGTCTAAAGTGCTTAGATACACCAGATCTATCCATTGGTTCAAAAGGTATGTCTTATTTCTATGAATAGTTTGATTTTGATGTATGCATGAGGAATGGAAATAAATATTTGAGAATTCTCCCTAGAGAGACTAGTGACTACATGGGATCTCATGTATAAGTTAGATATACAGAAATATAGTGCTGGTATATTTATCATTGATACTTCTTGTTGAGGCACATCTTGTATTTCTTGGCATATGGGTAAGGGTCTTTATGGTACATGGTTGAGAGCTTGTATTTGTGTGGTGGTTGATGTATTGAGAAGTTGAATATCAGAAAGGGTTTGATGACTAAGATCATGTGGGGGATATTATACTTGTTCATGATTACACATACCTATGACTAGAGAGAGAAATACTTGCCTTGAGTAAAGGTTATGTATGAGGATGCATGCACATAATACAGTTACATTCTAGATACAGTGATAGGTTACAAAACTATGTGAAAGAAGTTATAGAAGTTCAAAAGTTTTCAAGAAAAGGAAAACCCTAGTTTTCAGAAGGCATACGTAGGCTGCATAACAGATAGGGCACATACATATGCGGGCTACATAACATATAGGGCACGTACATACGTGGGCCGCATCACTCCAGGTCACATACAAGTTTTATATTTGTAGATACATGTTCAGTTCAGGTACAGATTGATTACATGGAAATTGTACAGATTGGATACAGTTCAGTGGTACAGGTTGATAAAGTTGTACAATAGTATATATCACAGTGACAGGTTGACAGTGGTTCCATCATTCTACTTCAGCGTGGCAGGATGGGGCAAGGACAGGTGGTTGTAGCCACCTTTTGGTTGTAGACGAAGAACATAGGGGGTTGTAGCCTCCTTCTGGTTGTAGCCAGAGAACTGGGGAGTTGGAGCTTCCCTTAGGTTGTAGCCTGAGAAACTAGGGGGTTGGAGCCTCCTTCCAGTTGTAGCTGGAAAACAAAGGAAGTTGGTGCTTCCAATGAATGTAATTCTTCAAGACATATAAGAAAAAGCATTATGTGGTTTTCTCCCGAATTGGGTTTCCACGTAAAATACTGGTGTATTGTGTATGTGTGTGATTGTTCATTTCTTATTGCTCATTATTGGATAATAATTATACATTGATATAACACTTGGTTTATTTGGAAAAAAAGGATTACAATGCGCTATTATTGATTCAACCACCCTCTCAGTAATCCAACAATTGGTATCAAAGTAGGTTCCTTGAGAAATCAGTTTAACCACTGAAAGGTAGATCATGAAGAATGCCAACTTTTATAAAAATGTAATACCATAGTTTGATGGACAAAAGTATGCTTTTTGGAGCATAAGGATGAAGA
>ML778538.1:116590-126598 GCA_009831015.1 Picea engelmannii | reverse complement strand
TGTAGATGGATACACAGTACCAGCAGTTCCACCAACAAATGAAAACGCGGTAAAACTCGGTGAGAATAATTCCAAAGCCACAAATTCACTTTTGAATGGTCTCAGTGATACGGTATTCACCAAAGTTGCACATTGTAAATCCACTAAAGAGATTTGGGACAAGCTTCGAAATATTTATGAAGGAGATACAAAATTCAAAGAAGCAAATCTTCAAACTTACAGAGGTCATTTCGAACAACTAAAAATGAAGGAAGATGAAGATATTGCATCCTACTTCTTATGAGTTGATGAAACGGTGAATGTAATCATAGGATTGGGAGAAGACATCGAAGAATTTGTACTTGTTCAAAAGATACTAGATCTCTTCCTATGAGATTCAACCCTAAGATATCAACACTAGAAGAAAGATCAGATCTAGACTCAATAAGCATGGATGAACTACATGGATTCTTCACAGCATATGAAAAGAGAACTAAATAGGAAAATCCAGATGTAAAAGAAGCAACCTTCAAAGCATCCAAAAGATCAAAGCAAAAGAAAAAGGAACAAGAAGAATATAGCAGCAACAGTGACATCTCGAACGATGATGAAGAAATGGCCAACTTCGTCAAAAGACTGAACAAGGGAACCAACAATAGGTATAGAGGTAATATTCCTTTAATTTGTTTTAATTGTGATGGTATTCGTCATTTTGCTAACAAATTTCCTCATAAGAAAAAGAGGAATGACGAAGGTTACTCAAAAGGAAAACACACATATAAAGGCAAAACAACTACAAAGAAGAATATCAAGAAAATCTTATGCATCAAAGAAGACATCTCATCATTAGATGAAGATGAAATCAGTGGCAGTGAGACAAGAAGAGTTATATTCATGGCAGTAAAAGATTTTGACAAAGAAGACTCTGAAGAAGAATACAAAGAAGTCGAAGAAGGATTTGAAGAAGTCGAAGATGAAATTGAAGAGGCAAAAGTCGACTATCAAGAAGAATTAAGGTGTGCCATATAAGTTATCGGAAGAGAAAAGAAAAAAAACAAGAAACTACAAGAAGAACTAGACAAGAAAAAGGACACTCGAGAACTCAAACAAATGATCACAAAATTGAATGTTCAAATAGAAGAAAATAAAAGAATTGAAGAAGTACTCAAAGAACAACTATAAGAAAAGGAGAAGATCATTGGAAACTTGGAAGCATATATTGTCACACTAAGAAAGGATATTCAAAAGAAAAATATGTAGAATAGCTCAAAAGTTATGGATGACATTATCAGCAGTCAAAAATCTCATCTTGACAAGTATTTACTTGGATACAATCAGACAAAAAAGGGATCAAGCTCCAAAACAACAGAGCAAGAAACAAATCCAAAAAGCTATGTAGAAACAATCAAAGGGGAGAGGAAGATATATAAGGAAGATTACAAGGACACTCCTCCATCAAGAAGATTCAGATTTCAGAATCAACAACAGACATATAGGCCTCAAGAAGAAGAAGGATTCATAAGAGCACCTCCTTTCAGAAGATCTTCAACTCCAAGGTATCAAACTATATTTTTTGGTTTATGTTATGCATGTAATAATTTTGGACATAAAGTTGTGAATTGCAGAGCTAACAACGGGAACAATAACAACTTTGAGAGTCATACACAAAGGGTTTATTCAAGAACACCTAGTGAAAAATAAGAAGAAGTTACAATAGGTTTGAATCTTTGAGAACTGAAGTGGAATGTTACAAATGTAACCATTTTGGACACGTGGCCAAATATTGCAGAATGAGAGTCCCTCCTAAAGAACCTTAACAGAATAACAATAGTCATAGACAAGAACCTCAGAAAATGACATGGATAAGAAAACAAGATCAGTATAGCAATGAAGTATGCACAGTCACTCTACAAGCTAAGAAGAAGAAACACAGTTGGTATGTTGACAATGGGTGTTCAAAACACATGACAGGGGATAGAGACAAATTTATTACAATGTGAAAGGAAAGAAATGGATCAATCTCCTTTGGAAATGATAATTCAACCCAAATCATTGGAGAAGGCATAGTCCGAATTGGGAACAAGAATGAAACGACACAAACTGTTCTATTGGTAGAAGACATGAAACATAATCTTCTAAGTGTGAGTCAAATGTGTGACCAAGGTCATAAATTTACTTTCGATTCATAAAAGTGTGAGATAAGAAGAGAAGGTTCAGGGAAATTGGTCGGTACAGTTGCTAGAACTTCAAACAACATATATCTGTTAAGTGAAATTGGAAATGAAAAGTGTTGTCTAGGAAAGGAAGATGAAAGTTGGCTATGGCACAGGAGAATGGGTCACATGCATTTTGATAACCTTGTTAAAGTCAGCAAAAGACAAGAAGTCGGAGAAATTCCCCAGATCACAAAACCAACCAACACTTTATGCAAGCATTGTCAACAAGGAAAGAAAACAAAGACTAGGTTCAAATCAAAGGAATATTCAACTACAAGACCACTGGAAATTGTGCATATTGATCTAGTTGGACCAACTGCAACAAAGGGATTAAAAGGTGAGATATACTTTATGTTATTAGTTGATGATTATACAAGAATGAGTGTAGTTTTTTTTCTCAAGAACAAGTCAGAAGCTTTTGAAAACTTCAAGATCTACAAGGAAATGGTTGAAAATGAGATGGATTCAAGAATCAAAAGCTTGAGATCTAATAATGGAGGAGATTTCACTTCAAAGGAATTTATGGACTACTGCAGTAGTCATGGAATAAAAAATAAATTCTTTGTTGCTAGGACACCTCAACGTAATGGAGTTGTTGAAAGAAAGAACATGACAGTACAGGAAATGGCTCGAACAATACTAATGGATTCCAAATTGATAGATATATTTTGGACATAGGCAGTGCATACAACAGTTCATATTTAAAACAAATTAATGCTCAGAAACAACATTGATAAAACTACCTACGTGCTATGGAAAGGAAGACCAACAAATGTGAAGCACTTCAGAGTTTTTGGAAGCAAATGCTACATCAAAAGAGAAGATGGTAGAATGAGAAAGTTTGACTCTCTTGTGGATAAAGGAGTACTTTTTGGTTACTCAAGTACAAGGAAATCATACAAGTGTTACAATCTAAGATTGAACAAATTTGTGGAAAGCATCAACGTAACAATTGATGAAATAGGCAGAACATAATCAAAGGAAGAAGAAAACAAATCAATGGAACAACTTTTCGAAGAAGAAGCAGAAAAGGAAGATGAAGAGAATCCGACAAAAACAAAAGAGCAAGTTCAACAAGTATCTCCAAAGACACCTAGCAAACGAGTACAGAAGAATCATCCTTTAGATCATATTATTGGAAACAAAGATGCAAGAGTTGAGACTAGAAGAAAAATCCATTCACCAGAACAAACACACCTAACACTCTTATCTACAATTGAACCAAACTGTTTTGAAGAAGCCAACAAGGATGAATTTTGGAATAAGGCCATGGATGAAGAATTGGATCAAATAGAGAAAAATGACACTTGGGAATTGGTTCCAAGACCAAAGAATAAGAATGTAATCGACACAAAATGGGTTTTTAGGAATAAATTAAATGAAGATGGAAAAGTTATAAGGAGCAAAGCTATATTGGCATGTAAAGGATATGCACAGATTGAAGGAATCGAATTTGAAGAGACATTTGCCCTAGTTTCCAGAATGGAACCAATCTATTTGCTTGTAGCCTATGCATGCTCCAAAAATGTTAAAGTATATCAGATGGACATAAAATCATATTTTCTGAATGGGGAACTTGAACAAGAAGTCTACATTGAACAACCAGAAGGATTTAAGTTGTCAGAGAACACAAATTATGTGTGTAAATTAAAGAAGGCCTTGTATGGTCTAAAACAGGCTCCTAGATACTCTAGATTGGATAAGTATCTGTAGCATACAGGGTTCAGAAAGGAAGTGCAGACAACAACCTTTACATCAAGGTAAGTCAAGGTAATATTTTATTAATTGAAGTTTATGTTGATGATATTATTTTTGGTAGTGATGATGACAGGTTAAGATGGAAATTTGCAAAAGATATGTAGAATGAATTTGAAAAGTCATTGCTTGGAGAACTATCCTCCTTTTTGGCACTTCAGATACGTCAAAGAAACCAAGGAATTTTTATTTCTCAAACCAAGTATATTAGAGAAATGTTAAAAAGGTTCGATATGGAAGATTGCAAACCAATTATCACTCCCATGAAAACCAATTGCAAGTTAAGAAAAGATGATGATTCAAAGTCTACAGATCAGTGGCAATACAAGTCAATGATTGGTAGCCTACTATATGTGACAACATCTAGACCAGATGTAATGTAGGTAGTTGGACAGGTGGCACGATTTCAAGCAACACCAAAGGAATCACATGTATTAGCAGTGAAGAGGATTTTTAGATATCTCAAAGGAACATAAGAGTTTGGATTATGGTATCCAAAAGGAAAGGATCTATCAATTATTGCCTACACAGATGTAGATTGGGTAGGTTGTATTGATGACCGACAAAGCACCATTGAAGAAGCCTTCTACTTGGGTAAGTGTTTAGTATCATGGTTAAGCAAGAAACAATCATCAATATCTTTATCTACATCAGAGGCAGAGTATATTGCAGCAACATCATGTTGTACACGGGTTATTTGGATGAAACAAACTCTGACAGATATACAGGTTGAGTATGATGAGCCCATTCTAATCTATTGTGATAATACAAGCGCCATCAGTATCTCGAAGAACTCGGTGATGCACTCCAAGACAAATCAAATTCCAATCAAGTATCACTTTCTACGGGAGCAGGTTGCATAAAAGAACATCAGAGTTGAGTATGTGGGCACAAAAGAACAAGTGGCAGACATTTTCACAAAACCACTTCCATGGGAATCCCTGAATATCTTCACGAGAGACTTGTAGTTATTTCTACTCCAAAATGAATGCTTATCTTATATGTATTATATTTACATGAGGAAGCACCATAAGAGGACAGTTCAGTCAGGGGCAGCAACCCAGAATGGAAAGATACGTTTTCCATTGATGACAAAGGGGGAGAGATTTATCAGATGCAGAGGACAAAGGCATGGTTCTAGGTGGAGCATATTTATCAGATATAGAGGACAGAGGCATGGTTCCAGGGGGAGCATGAGTGATATGAATTCATTATTGCATCAGAGTGTTACCATCAATGCCAAAGGGGGATATTGTTGATTAAGGTTGGTTGTCATTGATGTCAACCCTTGAACAAAGCCCTGTAGCACAAGGTTTGGGTAATGGACCCAAGATTGTTTGATGTAAATATGACTCATTATTGTCTTTTCATGGTTGATAAGAAGTAAAAATGGATGAACTCCAAAGTGGTCCCCTTATGGTGAAAGCCCTCATGGGAAGACGCTTTGTGGAATGAGATAACCCATGCTTATTTGAGGAATAATGAGATGAAGGATAGTGAATTTATGAGTGAAACTATCCTAGATGGATAGTTCTTGTCATGTTATTTTCGGTGGTATGTGGAACATCACATAACTCCTCACGGTTAGAGAGTTATGGCCATATGAAGTTGGAGAACCCTCATGAGTCTTATAGAAGCCCCCAAGAGTCAAAGTGCTTTGCAAAAAGAAATTATTTTAAATGAAAAAGACCTAAAATAAGGAAAGTGTAAGGCTACATGACAATATAAATAAGAGACAAATTTCACTCATAAAACACACTTGTACATATTCTTTATCTATTTTCTTGTGTAAAGATTCTTGTAAATACTTGTGGATACATCTGAAGTGGCAAACGTCTAAGGTAGCACGAAGGGTTGACAGATAAATTATCGAAATTATAGAAAAACCCTATTTTTTGAGGTGTACGTGGGTTGTCTGTGGACAAGGTGTGTACATGTTGATATATACACGGGCTGACAGTGTAATAGGGTGTGCACATGTTGGTAAATCCATTGAAACTTGAAAAGATGAAGATGCAGAGGTTCTAGATTCTGAGATCAAGCTCCTAGGAAGGTCTAAAGTGCTCAGATACACCAGATCCATCCATTGGTTCAAAAGGTATGTCTTATTTCTATGAATAGTTGGATTTTGATGTATGCATGAGGAATGGCAATGGATATTTGAGAATTCTCCCTAGAGAGACTAGTGACTACATGCGATCTTCTGTATAAGTCAGATATACATAAATACAATGCTGGTATATTTATCATTGATACTTCTTGTTGAGGCACATCTTGTATTTCTTGGCATATGGCTAAGGGTATTTATGGTACATGGTTGAGAGCTTGTATTTGGGTAGTGGTTGATGTATTGAGAAGTTGAATATCAAAAAGGGTTTGATGACTAAGATCATGTGAGGGATATTATACTTTTTCATGATTACACATACCTATGACTAGAGAGAGACATACTTGCCTTGAGTAAAGGCTATGTATGAGGATGCATGCACAAGATACAGTGATAGTCTGGATACAGTGATAGGTTACAGATCTATGTGAAAGAAGTTACAGAAGGTCAAAAGTTTTCAAGAAAAGGGAAACCCTAGTTTTCAGAAGGCATACACAGGTTGCATAACAGATAGGGCGTGTACATATGCGGGATGGATAACAGATAGGGCACATACATACGCAGGTTGCATCACTACAGGTCATGTACATGTTGTATATTTGTAGATACATGTTTAGTTCAGGTACAGATTGATTACATGGTAGTTGTACATATTGGATATAGGTCAGTAGTACAGGTTGATACAATTGTACAATAGTATATCTCACAGTGACAGGTTGATAGTGGTTCCATCATTCTACTTCAGGGTGGAAGGACAGGGCAAGGACAGGTGGTTGTAGCCACCTTTCGGCTGTAGCCGGAGAAGATAGGGGGTTGTAGCCTCCTTCTGGTTGTAGCCAGAGAATTAGGGAGTTGGAGCTTCCCTCAGGTTGTAGCTTGAGAAACTAGGGGGTTGGAGCCTCTTTCCAATTGCAGCTAGAAAACAAAGGAAGTTGGTGCTTCCAATGAATGTAATTCTTCAAGACATATAAGAAAAATCATTCTGTGGTTTTCTCCCGATTTGGCTTTCCACGTAAAATATTGGTGTACTGTGTATGTGTGTGATTGCCCATTTCTTATTTCTCATTATTGGATAATAATTCTACATTGATATAACACTTGGTTTATTTGGATAAAAAGGATTACAATTGCGCTCTTATTGATTCACCCCCCCTCTCAGTAATCCAACAATACCAATGACATAGTAAGCTCTAGGGGAATATATCTCGGCCCTGCAATGAACAATGTCGCAGAATATAGTGTCATCATTGAAATTCTAACAAAAGCATCCAATTTGGGAATACAACACTTGATAGTGTGCCTAGATTCTGAACTTGTCATTTTACAACTCAACTTGACTTATTCTATTTGACATCCTATCCTTTTTTGGAAATATTTAAGGTTACGACTCTTGGAACGATTATTTCATTTTATCTCTTATGAACATATACCAAGACAATTTAATTCTTTAGTTGAGTCACTAGCAAATTTTGTATTGATTTGGAATCTACTTCATTAAAAAACACCACTATAATACCCCAAGATCGAGCCCCTGTTGAATTGTAATTATGTTTGTAGGCTGGTGAGCCAAGTCTTTACAAGCTAGGAGGCTTATGTGATGTTTAGGCCAAAGATCCTAGATGCTAAAGGGAAGTGATCCAATTTTTGTATATGTAAACACTCATATCATTAATGTAATACATCGTTCCATGTAGACCGACCATGATAAACGAGAATGGGGGACTAAGCTCCACTAGGAAGGGAAAGGGAAGGGATAAGAGAATTGGGAAAAGGGCTAAGCTTGAAGGATTAACTCTAAAAGGAATATTATATTATTGTTTCCTAAAGACCATGGTAGGGATGATTTTAAGAATGGAAAATTATTTTAAAATGTAGAAACCTTGGTGAATTTTACTAATCCTTCATATGCCAACTATAAATGATTGGCGATATTTTTGTAAAAATATTCAAATTTCTAAGGATTTAATATAGTTTTTATAAATTTTTGGCAATTTTTAAGGTAAAATAATTTTATCATATAGAATTTGGGCGAATCATTTTTAAAATAGCGAATCTCATTTTTGGAAAAACCATGGAAAATTAGCCCATGAGCGAAATTTAGCCCCTAAAATCATCCCTGGACCATGGTGAGGATAATTGTTTTATCCTAAGTCTCATGGAAGAGGGAATGAATCCCAAGTGGAGAGAAATGATCTCCAGGAGAGCCATGTATCAATCAGGGCGCATGCAAAGATAGGTGGGGGAAAATAGTCTATTTTCCCATATTTTCCCATTCACTCATGCACTGATCCATTCTCTCCATCGTTGACCTCTACAAAATCCATGCACCTTTGGAACCTACATCATTTTTTGATCTATCCCATACTTTTCCTGTGAAGCACAACACATGTGTAATTTTCCTGAGCCCATACCATGCCTTAACAAACTATTGATGCTGCTAACACAGTTCCTTGACTGAGCGTGGATTTCTTCCATCATATGTTCTATACCAGAGCTTTGTTGTTTCCATCACCCTTACTCGATTAACTTAGGAGCTAGACTGAAGAAGTAGGTTGTCAGGATTGTGGTTTGAAGAGGTGGGTTGTCAGGCCCGTGGACTGAAGAAGCAGGTTGTCAGGCTTGTAAGCAACTCTCTCCAGGTGAGAGAGGTTTTTGGGGAAGTTATTTTCCAGAGGGAGCTCGACGACAGCTATAGTTCTTTGATAATTCTTGTCCAGCATGTTGTTGAAGCCCTGGAAAGGAAGTGGGGTAGCCAAAGGACCTTTGAGCAGAGAAGGGGAACACCTCTTGGGTGGGACATGCATGTGGGGAATGACAGGTTATAGGATGTTAGTGTGAGTTGGATCTTGGGCCAAAATCCTTCCTGTTGACTATGAAAATTCCAGTTGTCTCAACCTAGCCTAGGAATCACTTTACCCATGTGGAGTTTAGTCCCAGCTCGGGGGTGACCCACTGCAGAGAGTGATAAGCAACGTGGTCTAAGGATGGGAGGTTCATGGAATTTCTACACGCATTTGGTGGTATTTCATAAAAATATAAGTACCATATATGTGTTCAATTGCATGATGTGTATTTGTACATGTTTTATATTTATGAGTTTATCCTGTATATGTTGTATGTATAGACTTTACTGTTATTTCCGCATTTATCTATGTATTAGAACAATGTAATTGTCTGTTAAGTTTTATTTGTATGATTTTCCGCATGAGTCTTTGAGTGGTATAGCCTAGTGGCCTAAGGCTAGGGTGTACTACCAAATATGTATCCAAATTTAGCAAGAATGTTTTCTATGAGGTAGCATAGCTCGACCTGGGTGGTCGGTGTTGGGTATGTGTTATATTCTTTGCATGTGTGTGTGTGTGGGTGCGTCAGATACGACAACTGCGTCTGACGATCCGTACAAACTAGATTTTTGGGCGGTTTTTGCTATTTTTAGCGGATTTTGCTATTTTTAGCTGATTTGTAAATTAATCCCAGATTAAGGAATTATGGTTTTGGTATCTACGGAATACCTAAAAACATTGTATATATTGTATGGAGAATGGTGAAATTCGATATAATGAAAATAAGAAAGGTTTTCCCGGTTGAGGGTTTCTGGTAAAAATCTCTGTGTATTCTGTGTATGAGCCATTGATTAATTTCTGTATTGCTTAAGAATATACATGCATTGCTTTACTTTGCAGGTTTAAAACTTACATGTGGTATCAGAGCACGTTTTTGGCTTTAGAGGGACGCCTTTGTTGCTGAGGGTTTGGCTCGGTCTTGATAGATCAAGTTTATCTTGGGTCTGTGATAAACCTGGGTTCAATGGGAGCTTTTGCAGAGGAGATTCGAGTAAAGTAAGAGGAATGGTGAGCTCATCTAGAATAGAGATAGAGAAGTTCAATGGTAAAAACTTTGAGCTATGGAAGCTCAAGATGGAGGACCTTCTTGTAGACAAAGAACAATGGA
>ML778538.1:75137-90378 GCA_009831015.1 Picea engelmannii | reverse complement strand
CTTTGCTACTCCGCTCAATGGTAGGAATAGATCCTTCTGATATAAATAGTCTTCCATCTGCATCTTCCATAACTGGTAGTTTTGGCCGTTAAATTTCTCGACCCTAAACTTTCCATCTTTCGACATTGCTCCCACTCGAACCATGAACCCTCTTTTCCTGCGAGTTACCTTACGCTCTGATACCAGTTGTTAGAAAAACAGGACTGAGGAGCAATAAAATAAAACAAATGTAGAAACAAAACACAAAAGACACACAATACAAGAGAGACACAGATTTACGTGGTTCACCCAGTGTGGGCTACGTCCACCAGAGAAATTGCCAGGTCCTTCCTTTGTTATTATCCAGCAAATGAAGGGATACAACCTACAACAAAACCCACCGTAACTTCCTCTTCTTTCTCTCACAGTCTCCTCTCTCAGAATACAATATTCAACATCAACCATATCCGCAATACATTTCCCTCATAAAAGAGGGTTGCCTTCTAGGGAAAAAAACCCTAACATAATCTCTACCGTTAGATCTGCGACCTTATAATGAACGGTCCATATTTACAATGAAATTACAATATACTTTTATAAGGCAATTTTTGCTTCAGGGGCTTCGCCCCCGAACCCCCATCGAGGGATGCTGCCCCTGAACCCCCGCTTGCCCCCAAACCCCCCAGCTAGGGGGATAGGCCCCCCAGACCCCGCAGAGGGGGTACCCCCCCTCTGCACTCCCCCACATGGAAGAGTGTACATACTTCTGGGGTGTAAATACTTCATGGGGTATAAACATGGCTGAAAGGAAGGACCTCTAAATCAGGAAGATAATTAGGCTCCACAACCAACAAACCTAACCATTGAGCCATTATCTCGTGGAGGTCATGTATCAACTTCAACATTTTTCACAACTTCTCCCATGAGTTTCTAGCCCAATTTCCACTTGGTCACTCTTTTTCTTCATTAAGGGTGTGACCAAAAGGGTTGGTCACCCTTTATGGCTTGCCAAGGAGTGACCAGTTACTCTTTCTATGTGTCTAGGGAGCGACCG
The DNA here is from genome assembly GCA_009831015.1 of Picea engelmannii. Taxonomy (NCBI): domain Eukaryota; kingdom Viridiplantae; phylum Streptophyta; class Pinopsida; order Pinales; family Pinaceae; genus Picea; species Picea engelmannii. The sequence continues at coordinate 89,345 of ML778538.1, read as the reverse complement.
ATCCTAGAAACTCTCATTTTTGGACTTGTTTGCAATGGATGAGACCTCCCACTGATTTCTCGGGGCTTAGCCTTGGGAAGGATTCCATTACGATCTCTAGGATATTATCCTAATAACCATATGGAATTATCCCTAAAGCCCTATAAAAACTAAATCATTCTCAAATGGAAGGGGCGGGAAAGAGATAGTAAACTTATGTTGCTACTTTGGATATGGGATTTGGGCAAGGAGTTTGGAAAGAGACTGTTGCATTAGCTTCTCCATTTGCAAGTTATAATGTTGTTTCAATAATTAATAAAAGGTGTACTAGACGTTTCCCTCTATTCAATTGTCTATTTGCTTGCATATACTCATTTGGATAAACTTAATAGAGTTATGTATTAAAATCTATTAGTAGATTTTTCATTGATTTGTATGCATCTACTTTGATCTTGGAAATAATATTGTCTTGTTGTCTCTTCGAGTAGGAATAATCTTTGCACAAGAAACCAACCAGGAGTGTGCAAGGACAACCTTCAAGAATCAAGTATGCTTCCTCATTATAATGACTCCTAGTTTTTTTTTGCATATAGATTGAATCTTGAAACTTCCATAGACTACATATCTATCTATGTCTTAGGTATAGGAAAAACCTAAGGGATATCAACTCCTACAAGGCACAAAATCCCTACAACACCTACTGCAAATTCAATCTACGATTGACAACAATGTGGGTGGGTTTTGTAGCAAAAGGGCATGTGCTAGTGTATGGGTTGTGGCATGGAAGTGTATAGCGGTACGTCATGTGTAAAGGAACCCTAGGCACCACATTCATGACCAATCGGGAAAGACCAGAATGATGGAAGAATTGATGCTAGTGCTAATGTTGGTATTGGAGGTGACCAGAAGGGGATTACCATTGGGATGAAGAAGAAAGGCTTCGAGGATGACCCGCAACACATGCCTGATAAGATGAGCCACCACATTTTGAGCTAGTTAGATACAACATGGGGGATTGAGCATACGAGAGATAGGAACATACCATCCATAGTGGGTGTGTGGAGGCAGTGGCTTCATAATATACCAAACCCCCAATGATCAATCCAGCTAAACCCACATGGATGAGGTTTCCCCCCTTTGGCAGGCTGAAACCACTCCGGATAGTGGAAGAGGCTTGTTGTGCTGGGGTGACCTAGTAAGTACAATATGGCTATTTGGTGGATGATAATGGAGTTCATCTCGTGAGACCCCAAGGACTATCGACAATTGGGCATGATGGTGCTCGAGTTGGGGTTGTATCCAGAGAAGGTTGGGCATCTGTTAAAGTGCTTGGGGATGGAAAACAATAGGAACAATTTGATGTTGTTTGGGTGGTTGGATATGGTGTAGGCTCTAATTCAGGCCATGGATACAAAAGTGGATCTAGAGCTAGTTGGAACTATGGTTCTAGAGAGGCGAGCATTAGATGGTGAAATATTTGAATGCAAAGTTAGAGGCAGAGTTAAAAAAATAATTATATGTAAATGGGAATACAACCGTAAGACCTCGTTAAGAACGTGTACCCTGAGTTTGAAATTTCACCTGTAAAGTCTAAACATAAACCTAGGTGCTAGGGGGGAGCATGTGATATTCCCGGATACCTTGACTTTTAGGGAGGTTTGGCCGGATTTGGTCATGGGAAACCCCAAGTCAAGTTTAAAGGGGGGGAATGTTAGGTCAATAATCATGGTTTTAGGGAACATGGGCTTTTTGTAGCCCATAGTTTTAGAGTGCATGGATTGCATGTAATGAATCCTTTAAAAGCGTTTTTATGCAAAAATGTGCAACTCGATCTTTCTTGCAAAGAGTTGAAATGCATCCTATAAATTTTTTTACTATTATTATATAGATAATAACTATAGGTGGCATCCCTTATAAGAGAAACCAAGATAAGTTGAATTTTCATTCCTCCTGAAAATGTTGTTTGCATACAGTTACTTCAACAAAAATGACATTATGACCATATCTTGACATTTCGTGCTTACTACACATATACATGATTGGTTTCTTTATWCAAAAGAATGTTACAAAATAATGRTGATTCTTCTACAACAATTATTTTCRTCACACTGGTTATATCATTATCATTTCAAGGGGAATAGTAAGAAATATGCTAATATTTGGCAAATATATCATAAAAAAGTGGCTACAATATGCATATATATTATTTCAATCATGTGATATGGTGAAGCTATACATGAATCATGGTATGGTCAACATGTTATAAAATTCTTTATGTTACAACCTTGATGGAAATTGTTAAAAGGTTCAATATTTTATTTGATCCCTTTCAAATGATATTAAAGCTTGAATAAAGGGCAGCGTTGAATTTAWGTGCACTATGGTACRTGATGGAATTTGGTACTGGGTATGGTAATCTCCTAGCCTTATGTGGAATCCATTGTGTGATAGATGATTAGATGTGAATTGTTTTTGAAATTTGGCAAGGGTTATGAGTATTTCCATTTGACTTTGGAGGCAACATGAAGTTAATGTAATTTAATGTAGGTTTCCCCCCGAGGCTTACCACCTTTCTTGCTTGTTTGGTTTTGATAGAACTCTTTGGAGCTAGTATCAGAGCTCGAATCTTAGTTGATGGTTGAGTAACTACTCTTCATAACCCTTCCTTGGTTATTTAAATGTCTTGTAATATGTATGAACGTTCGACTCATTGTACATCAAATGTTATGTTTTACTTGATAGTTTTCGATGTTGGCTATGTTCTGGTTGCATTCATTGTGTTTGTAAGGCTCAAAATAGTTATTCATGAGTGAATGAATTATCTCTTGAGGTGTTTGAACCTCAGCTTGTGTGTATCAATTGGTCCCTCTGACATTGAATAATGGTTACATTTTGGGTTTCATTTTTTTCAATCTATATCTCAACGATTATTGATATGGTCTTATGAATATTTTAAGAAACGATGTTGTGTAACCATTTGTGACTTTCTTCCTGTCACTATATGAGTTGTGGGTTCAAATTTATGGGTTGTAAAATGTTGCCTCTGGTTATTGGGTCATTTCTTGAGGTCATATGGTAGACTCGACCCATGCTTTGATAGTTTCGATTGTTAAATTTTATGGGTTTAATCCAACCCCTATTGTAGATTTGAATTGTTCTGTGGTTTTGGGTAAAGAGTTCATTAATAATTCTAGTTGAGGTTAAAAGAAGAATAGGGTTTTATAAAACTACCCTGTGATTCAACCCTGGCTAAACCAACAATCCAAGCTCGAATTGCATTCTACAATCAATGTTTATTTCTGCAAACGGTTGCTCTGTTTGATTAAAGCTACATGAGCTTAGCGAAACCCTTGGGTTGTTTGGATAGAACAGAAGACTGGTTGGAACAAAATACATATATTATGGTTGTAAAGAGTATATATAATGGATCTTTAAACCCAAAAACAAGTAAAGGTTTTAACACTCGATTTTAAGTCTGTGATGGATCGTGGCATTTCTCGTTATTCTTTACTTTGTGTGTTTATGTCGGTTTTCATCAAAATTTGAATGTTCCTTCTCTTTGTCACTACAGGAAACCATTAAACAATTGTTATTGGTTATTAAGCTCTGATAAAATTGGAATACAAGTTTGATAATGAACATGTTCGATTGTTTGAAATGTGTATATAGAACTTAATGGCTTGTAATTAGATCATTTCCATTTTATTCCCTGACATAGTATCACTTTTCGCACATTATAATCCTAGCACTCCCCCATCTTTTATATTTTCATGCTCTCATTTTTTTTATTATGAACGAATAAGACATATTGTATAAGGATGGGATTAAGACCAAGAGAATAATGAATTGGCTTCAAATGCAGGACAATAATTTCATTTCAATAAGAATGTTGCAGCAATGAATTTGATATGGTGAAAAATGAAGAACGATTGGTGATGATTAATGTCACATAAATTATTGATATTATGTGATTGGATTGCATAAACTGATAATGGAAAAGAACAATATCCGTTTCTTTCCCTTTAATAAATATCATTTTTCATTCATTACAAGTCCTCCACATCCCATATATAATTTATTTCCCTATTCAAAGTGGTCATCAGTCATGAAATAATTGATAATAGAACTAATGGATAAATTGTTGCATTCTTGATTGTTCTCTAGCCAGAGCCAATCTCTTAAATTATGTTAAGAACCAAATATCAATATAGCATAGAAAAACCTCAGAATAAGTACTCAATGCCTTGAAAAAGAGAGAAATTAAGATAATAAGCCTCTTTGAGGGGGAAACCTCCTTATGCCCACATAAATGTACAATTCCAAGATGATTCCAAATGAAAATGTCTCCTTGGTATATATAGGAGACTAGGAGGTATAATTACAACTAATGGAATAAAGCCGACATAAATAAAATAACATTACTAATGTAATATGCCCCAATTAAGGGGTAATGAGCCAATATTAGGTCTTAACAAATTATTTCCTTGCACAAATCAATTTGATGTATTATTTTCCATCTGATTATATATTCTAATCTAATATTTAATGTTAGGGAAATGATTTTCTTTAGTATGGGAAGTCATGGCAGAGGCATAAATAGAGGTAGACGACAGAATAATTTTTGGAAAAGGGGTAACAAAAGATCGAGGTTCTCAATACATTTTGATGTTGATTATGAAGAATTCAATTGGCTACTGTAGACTAGTTTCCTCAACCTAGTAGGCCAAAGGGCCTTCCATCCACATCCTCAACCTGAAAGACCTCCATAACAACCTCATCTTAGCATTTCAAATGTTTAGGTCCCAGCTCATGTGTCCTTGCAACTAGAAGTCCCAGCCAATGATGGTGGGGGTGATGTTGTTCAAACTCCTCCAATTCATTATCATGGATGGCCCACAATGTCATTACCATTACCTCCTCCTCCTCCACTTAAGCAACATTTCCAACAAATTTCCTCTATTTCATCCCATGCTCACTCTTCTCATTCTAGCTGAAAGCTTAAGACAATTATTCTTAATCTAAAGTCTAGTAAAGGTAAACAAATTGCTACTAAATATGAGTCAACCCATGATTCGTCTCATTCAATGACATCCCTTGTTCACCATCCTAATGACCACCCCCATGCCTTTAGTGAGGTTCACCCCAAGGAATCTAAGGAAAAAAAGTATGCTAAGGAAAACTCACATACAAACAGGACAATACATACAATGAGCAGTGAAAAGAAGCAAATTGCCTCCCACAACAAATATGGTTTTTGATATGACAATGTTATTTCTGATTGTGGATAGTTCATTTGCATTTTCCTCTTTTTTGGGAAAACATGGTGATTATATTTTGACTTTTGTACAATAGGATAATATTTTTGGCAAACATATTTTACTTATTTGATATGTATGGATGGTACTTTGGGAGATACAAGGGTTGTTCTAAATTGATATTTCTTTTATTGTGTGTATATTGGATGAAGTAGCATGATTTGTTTATTTAAATAACATGGAGTAACAAGGAGGAAATTAAAAATTTAAGGATAATAAAAGGAAATAGGGGTCCCACCTATTAGTTATTATTTATATTACCCTTTATCTATTTATTATAATTATTTATTATTTGTCCCTAAATAGCTAAAAGTTATTTATGACTTAGCTAAAAGTAGTTGAGAACTACCACAATTTCTTTGAGGAGATAAAAGAGAGATAAATTGAAGGGACAAAGAGGTAGAGGAAGCAAAAAAGTTATTTATGACTTAACTAAAAGTAGTTTAGAATTGCCACAATTTCTTTGAGGATATAAAAGATAAATCAATTGAAGGGACAAAGCGGGAGAGGAAGCAAAATAACTTTTGATAAAGGTATGCTCTTTTACTTGTGAGATTAATTACTTTCATCCATTTCCAAGTTATCATAGAGTCTTAACCCTTTTTTTGATAGCAAGGTCTTATTGAAGGTGGTAAGATTACGGAATGAGAAGCATGCTTCAGAAGGTTTCTCATTTTGTCTTGATGGTATGTGTATTCTAATTTGATTATGAATTAGTTTTTCATTTCTGATTAAAGATATTATGTAGAGTCATGAAATGGTGCTTATGTGGCTAGTGTCATTCAGCATATATAGTCTTGGTCTCTTCTTGACATCAAACTCTTGTGTGTGGTGCTAACCAAAGATTTCTAAATTTGATTTTGGTCCTTACCCTCGCAGGAGTATGAAAAAATGGTTATGGTTGTAACTTGAAATTCAATCAATAAAATGGCTATGCTAATTTTTGGTCTCACTTGTGTATTTTTCTGTACTATTTATCAGATTCACACTCTTCTTGTTATTTAATTTCATATAAAAACAAACAAACATTTTTATTTACTTTACATTTAATCATAAAATACAACATTGGTTTCTAGTATTTATTGTTTTAGAATGATTTGAATTTTTTTATTTTGGCTATAAAAACAGGGTCATAATCTTGCTTATCTTACCTTAGCCAAGTAGGATTCAAAAATTTTGGTATAATATTTTCCATATCTTTCCATTGACAAAGGGCTTAGGATATTCCATTGAAATTAGTCTGGTGGTGAGGGGTGAAGGCTCACTTTGTTGTCTTGGCCAGATTCTATCAAGGGAACAAATAAGTGCATATTTGTTGGTTATGGTGATGGAGTTAAGGGATGTAGATTGTGGGATCCTCCTATCCACAAAATTATCACTAGAAAAGATATACAAATGGAACAATCATGATTTGTTTAGGATCGCAAAGGGAGATTTGTTTGCAAACTCATGAAATCATTGTATGGCCTAAAGGTAACTAGAAAATGGTACAAGATGTGTGATTCCTTCATGATGAGCCAAATTTTCTTAAGAAGTGAGTATGATCATTATGTTTACTTCAATGAAATATTCATTATATTGATGTTATACGTTGATGATATGGTTGTTGGAAGACAAAGTATGGTTGAGATCAATAGATTAAAGGCTCATTTGGTGACGATATTTTAGATGAAGGGTCTAAGAGAAACAAAACAAATTTTGAACATGGACGTACACAATGATGAGAAAAATGGTAATTTGTGGTTATCACAACAGAAGTCTATGGTAAAGACACTGATAGGTTTAGTATGAACTTTGTGAAACTGGTAGATATCCCTTTAGCTTTCCATTGTAATCTTTCTTCAAGTTTATATCCTGGTAGTAAGGAAGAAAATGATTATATGTTTCTTGTACCATATGCTAATACAATAGGAAGGTTGATATTTGTGATGGAATGTTCAAATATTGCACATGTAGTTGGTGTTGTTAGTGGATAGATGGCAAAAATAGGTAAAGAACATGGAAATGGGTGCTTCGGTATTGATATTGCGTTAAAATTAGAAACATAATAATTTTGGAATCACCTATGCATTATTATCATAAAGTCAATTGATACAATAAAGTTGATCCCCTTTTATATTATGGACAAATAATTATGCAATCTTTAATGAAACTGATTTTTGATCTAATTATTACTTATAAAATATAACTTTATTATTTATTAAGTGTAACACCCTTGTTTCCTCCANTCAATTGATACAATAAAGTTGATCCCCTTTTATATTATGGACAAATAATTATGCAATCTTTAATGAAACTGATTTTTGATCTAATTATTACTTATAAAATATAACTTTATTATTTATTAAGTGTAACACCCTTGTTTCCTCCATCTTGTAATTAATCATAAAATAGGATTACCATGCTAAGGCATGTGGACAATGAAAATGTATTATTGTTAAACTGCCCATAACTGACTGTTGGGGGGTTGAAGCCTTGAAGTACGAGCCATGATCTCTCTAGAGGAAGGGATAAGTTAATGATGAGATGACCATTGGTTGAATTATCAACCACCCCCATGAATGGAATCATGGTCTAGTTGCAAGATGTTAGCTCGAAGTACCACAGAGACCTACAGACCCGACCTTCCTTATGACAGAAGGAACATGACAAGTTGGAAACCTTCCAAAGGAGGGAAGGTAAGATACATACAGAGACAACAAGAGAAGAGAGGGGAGATGAGAGCACAAGATAGTAAGGGATATGTGAAAACACAAAGGAAGTGCCGAAAACACAGCTTGAAGGACCCGAGCATGAGCTGGATGCTGGTGAAGCATCTGATAAACCTCGCAGGGTCGCTATGACAAAGAGAGTTTCTCTGAGAGATGGCATAAATTCCCTAGTGATATCATGGCTTGGCACACGTGTGGCTAGAGTGATAAGAATGAATTCCTCTGAGCCTATGGTTGGGTGGAAAGGCACACACCCACAGTCAGTTGGTTGGATGCAACTTGTAATAGATAAGTATTCTCATACCCTGTGAAATTAAGCTGTAATTATGTAATGAAAAGGGATATATTGTGATGGACTCAGGGATGTGTATGTTTTCTTAATGGTTATACTATATCTCTTTATTCTTGTTTAAATTGTGTATTTAAACAAGTATGGATTGGACATGTTTTTTATTCGTAAATGCTTGCACCCTATGGTGGATTAAGCTAGATCCACGAACTTTGAGTTCGTCAACCTTGGGCATAGTTTCACATACGCATGTCGACACTCCTAGTCATTCTGAGTCCCTTTGAGGAGGTATTATGTTAAATATCAAAAGAGATAGTGCACATATGCACAGGCTCTCTACAAGGTAGGTAGAGACCAAGAACCACTTAAGTTATAGAGTTGAGGAATGAGCGTAAGGGGTGCACGGAAGGATTCTTCCAAGCGTTAAATTCAAGAGAAAGAGTGCAAATATCTTAAGTCTTTCAGAGATAATGAAGCTCAGGGAGAGCAACGAGGTTAAAGTATCGAATGGGAGGGTCCCTTGGTTGGAAGACGAACAAAAAAAAAAAATTCGGAAGAAGCCATGGTCTGTTGTGACCATTGAGTACGGGAAAGAGTGTGGGAGTTAACCCTGGAGTCATTCAAACTTTGCGAGTTCGACGAGCTGAGCAAGCTCGTTGTAAGGGAGGTAAAATCCCCGAAGTCTCGAATTCCTGAAGTTAACTCTGAGCCTTAGATCTGAGGATGCCCGGGAACCATCCCGACCATCAGATATAGGAGGTAGATGATAGTCAAATTACCAAAACCACCCATGACTTAATAATATAACAACGGACATGTTAGTTCACATCCGCAATCAACCTACGTCGTTGATCTCATCGGGAATGGAAGATCAACGACTAGGATTAGACTAGAGTCAAGCGAGAACTCCCCTGATTGTAGAGGTTGAACCACACAATCATTGTGAACTGGCGATCTATGAATGGAGATAAAGGATGGGGAATCATAGTGGAGTGTGAAGGTGAAAATAGTAGACATGCTAGTTCACGACCTGCAATTCACTAACGTCATTGATATTGTCGGGCTGGAATATCAACGATTCTAGTTAAAACAAGTTGGGCGAGCACTTTCCAGATTGCGGAGGTCAAACTCTCTGATAAAGAGCACACATGTTGGGGTCCCGGAATTACTGTGAACCATTGATCTCCATTGACCTTTGATCTAAGTTTGACGAGATCCCTGAAACGCAAGGAGTGCATGGGAAATTGAGATCTTCAAGAATATCAATCTCATAAGAGATAAGTTCTTTTCAGAAGTGTAGACGAGGTCCAAGAGACAGACTCATAGGAGGAACAAAGGTCGAGGCCTTTGAATACTTACAAAATCCTCTAAGCTAGAGGAATTCGAAATCTTAGGAGGAGGAGCGACAACAATCATGAGATTGGTTGTGGAGAGGAGCCTGGACCATTAGATCAATGTCCAGTGAACAAAGGAAGTGCAGAGGAGAGGAACATATCCCATATGTTGGATATGAGCGCGAAGGACTAGTAACCATTGGATCCGGAAGTAAGTGCACGAGACTTAACCCTTATGTACGCAGGAAAGTGAACTTGTCAAAGTCCTGAAGTAATTTGGGACTGTCCATCATCAAGTAGGACCGGTGGCCTAAGATCCACAACTTAAGAGGTTTGTGGATAAGGAGGAGGACAAATAGCCAAATCCCCACCTTTGATGACTAGGGGGATATGTGTCACGAGATTGTGTATTTCAGGTAAAAGAACTCCGAGGAAATGGGTGCATAAGAGTTTGAAACTCTCGAAGTGCCAAAGAGACTAAGCACCGAAGTGCCAAAGAGCTGAAGCACTGAAGAGTCTAAGCACCGAAGAGCCGAAGCATCGAAGGTCCAAAGAGACGAAGAGCCAAAGGTCTCTATACCGTTAGATCTAGAGAGAGACGTGGAGATAGATCGCAAGATTTGGGTAAATTGCATTGCAGTTTTAGTTGAAAGTTGAAACTTTTGAAACCTGAAGACCCAAAGGAAATATGGACTATTAGACCTAGAGGACAGGTGGCATAAATATTTGGATTTTGGGTAAAGACCCGAAGTAAAAATCAACCATTCAATTAGAGAGGACACGTGACAACAATCTGCATACATCGAGGGGGAGTGAAAGTTGAGAATTGAGAAATCCGAAGTTCGAAGACACGAAGGGATTGCAGTCATTGATCTAAGAGGGACACATGTCAGTGAATTATCAATTCCAGATAAAATCCTTTGGGGAAATGCGAGAGTTTAGATTTGATATTTTTGAAGTTCAAAAATCCGAAGCGACGAGAGTCGTCGACGTGAAGGTGGACATGCAATGCCAAATATAGAACTCTAGAAGAAGAGAGAGGAGGAAAAGGTCCAAAGACCCAGAGAATATATCGATCATTGATCAAGGAGGGAGATGAAGGACCTTTGATTTGGTTGAGTAGGCCAAATTCCCAAAGCAAGAGAAGAACCACCGATTGAGGAGGATGTGTGGCAGACGATTTGTCGTTTCGGAGAAATCTCTCCGGAAGAAACGCGAGTTTGAGAACTAAAACTCCTGAAGGCCAGAATCATAGAGGAAATCGTACCCGCACATATGTATTGAAAAATGTCAGCATATCTTCCACTCCAAAAGATAGCTATTGAGGAGGAAGTGAGGGTTGAGAGTTGAAACTCCTGAAGCCTGAATCATGAAATAAATCACAGTCGTTGATTTAGAAAGGTTAGATATGATACATAGATTAAGAAAGGATGGATCTAAGCCATCAGTTCATAAGCACCATCAAGGTTGATGAGATTGATGGTCCCGTCACATTGCGAGGACCGAAGGTGCGTGAACTTTAAAAAGTTGAGGGTGGGTCGCAATCCAGACCATGGTTTTGGAAAAAGGACACATGGAGGCTCAAGGTGGATTGTGGGGAAAAAATTAGTTTGGTTTCAAACCACCCTTGGCCTTGATCTCAATCGCATGGTTACATAAGGCCATCGCCCAAGATCATATCAAGGAAGGGGCTTATTAGAAAAGGATCTATCACCTAGACTCTGATATTTCGTAGGCGCGAAGGGGAAGGTCATGGGTCTGCACCCGGAATTTGAAATTTTCTGTGTTTAATTACATAGCAAGACCATTAGGGTCTTAGAGAGTCGTTTGGATTCAAAATCGAAGATCCTTGACCGGGAGGTCGAACTAGTTCCCCGACTTTCCAAATTAGAAACCATGAATGGAGAATCTATCCTTTAAGAAAAGCAAAAAATATTTATGCCCCGTCATGGGTGTGTTACAAATTGGTATTGTTATCGCATAGTTTGTAGGAAATGTTTAAGTAGCTTGAATTCAAGGCTCAAACTGGCGTAACAGGAGCTTCCCCACCCACTGTCACCTCGATGGGGAGCTCTTTCTATTCAGGGTGGCTAATCCCTAGGGAGACGTCCCTAGTAATCTGGGGTTCTGAAGGAAAAGGATCAAGGGTTTAAAGCTTCAAAGGTTAAGGTAAGCTTTCCCTTCACAGATTACCACGAAATGGATAGTCAAAGAGAAGATATTCCACTGAATGGTACTTGTTTTCAAGACAAGGCAAATAAAGCTAAAAGAATGCGCTGCAGTGGTTAGTACCTCAAATATTAATGACTATCTTTAACACATATGAGCAATAATGAATGTAATTATTGACGAAGTCAATGATTGAAATTAAAGCTAGGACTTGTAATATTGCTTCTTCAATAAGTACAAAGAGATACTTGCATTCAATGTATAAAATCAATCCTTATTATATCATAATGCAATAAATGTGCTCACACACCAATATTGTTGCTGCGTCACTATGCAGATTTAGGGTGACGTCAGCCCTACTATTAGGTCAATTTTGAAGGCAATGAGAAGAACGTTTTGTCAATTAAACTTATGAATATGATCAATAACTCAAATTCTATTAAATAGATGACAATATCACAACGTTTTAAGCCAAACCAGAGATCAAAATAAGTGTGACGTCACCTAGGGTTTAGGGTTAGTTTGATAGGTGAAGAAGTGGATGTTTTTGCAAAACAAACCAATGAAAATATTAAACACTTCTATGGCTATCAAGGGATGACCTAGCCGCAACGTTTAGACCAAACAATAGTTCAAAGAGGCCAAGACGTCATCATCAAAACTAGGGTTAGTAAGACATTAGGGTTAGTAGGTTTTCACAATTGAGAGTTTGAAAGAGGTAGTTTTAACACCAAAAATCTCAACGCTGCATTCTTAGACTAGTGCCTTGGGTTAATGGAGTCGAATGGAGAAAGGCTAATGGCTTGGAGAGACTTAAAACTAAGGACGGGAGGGTTAGGTTTAATGGTGCTGCAATAGAAGGGCCACCAAATCAAAACCCTAAGGGGAGGAGGCTCATTCCGGTGTAGCTAAAACTAGGCCTCATGCTCCTCCCTCTTTCCTTAAGACTCTTTGGCAAAACGGCTAGCTATAAAACATAAATCTATGGCTGAAAAGTGTTTCTTGGGGACAAGGCTTTTCAAACCCTAGAAGCCAAACCCTAGGTGTAAAATAAATTAGGCCTGGGACGTCTTCTTTCTTCAATCTATGTCTCAAACTAACTCAAGAAAAAGATGAACTAGTGTAGCTATGGCTAGGCTAGGTTCCTCTTAATCAAATGGCTAATCAAGCTTTTATCATGGGGACATGAAGCAACAACTTACTTGTGTGATTGCTCTCTAGGGTTTCAATGATTTAAGAAAATAATAACAATGTAACCATAAAAGTAAGCAATTCTACCTACAACCATTCAATAAAGAAGTTTTGCATGCAAAATATAATTACAAACCAATGAAGAGCCAAATCAAACCCTAGTTGTAACACCTTCCAATGATAAAAAGAACCATGCATATGCCAAAGATAATCCTCCAAGTGTAGCACCTCAACTCCAAAAGACAAAAATAACCAAGACAAGAGCTAAAAGAGTATCTCTCACAAGAGAGCAAGTTATGTTATGCTAAAATGAGGCTCAACGTCCTCAATATATATCATCCTTATGAACTTTAATTAACAAAATAGGTCATCAAAAACAGCCGACAAGGCTGACTTAACAATACTTAATTATTTGTCACATTAAATGCTAAAAATGCCAAAAATGAGCTAAAAATGGAGACGTCGGGCCCCTATGAGGGAGACGTTGGGCCCTTCAGGGCATAATCATCATCCAACAAGCAAAATGTTGGCCCCTCTGGGGCTCCTGCAACTTGCCATGTGTGCCAAACAATCCCAACACACTGCCATCTGCTCCAGAAAACATCCAGCTTGTCCTGGGTGGCGTCCTATCCATCAAGGCCATCATCCCATCTGTAGGGGCTGATCCCCATAGGTCAAATATCTGCCAAAACATCCTGATGAGGGCATCCTTCTTCTTCTCCATGCAAGGGCTCATCATAACTCTGTCCTGCCTCTGCCATCTCAGCAACCATCTGATGGGCTCTTCAGCCCCATGGAGGTCCGAGCTAATCATCTCCCCATGTGCACCGATCCTCTGGTACTTGTCCACCGAGTATGGTCCTGCACATCAAAGACTATGCCCTCCATGGGCTCATCAGTCCTAGATATCATAGCAATGTAAATCATATTTCATCATTAAAGTTATCAAACATATGCATGAAATCCCTAGAATATCATCTAAGAGCTCAAAGACATTACACAAATCTACTATACAGAGTTAAGGAAACCAACAGAACAACCTATTGGGATAATACCCACAAGAGATGGAAAGTTTCCTCAAAGGATCATTCAAGCCATGTTTTAATGAGGTGATATGGTTTTAGGGATGTCCAGTCATAGTAAGACCAAGGGCTGGTGTTGTCTGTGGGTGCCTTTGTAGGAGGCGAGTTGTACCCGTCATGGATGCATTTTTTCCAAGC
>ML778538.1:59657-75087 GCA_009831015.1 Picea engelmannii | reverse complement strand
GTGGATTAGTGTAAGATCCAAGCAGTCATCCGAAATGAAAGGAACCTAATGCATATATAAGAAGGTTATAATGATCAAATATGACACATACCATGATACCTCGGACCAATTACCTCATGGAGCAAGAGTCCTCTTCGATGCAAACCCAGGCCGATAGTGATGGAAGCTGCTACCACTGACAGGACAAGTATGGATGAGAAGAAGAAAGATGGGCCCTCCAGGGCCATGCTCAAGTCAATCTCGCTCTCGGTACTCCATGTCTAGGACCATGTGGGCCTCGAGACATGATCTCCTAGTTATCCCCAGATATCGTGGATAACAGGTATCAGAGCATGGTTACAACACTTGTCCTTCTTGGGATAATGTACAAGTCGCATAAGGAGTTAATTTTATCTTCATTTACTCCTTGAGGGGAAGGACTGCAAATTGAACTTGTGATTTTGGGAATTCTTGTTGAATTTCACCAGAAGAATTTCTTTAGCCCTTTGTCAAAGTGAAAACTACTCTTATCGAAGTAGGTATATGCTAATTAAAATTTATAATAAGACTTGAATGTGGATAGTTGAAGGTGTCAGGTTTCTGTCAAGAGTAGTTGAAGCCCGAAGGAAGGATGACTTGGTGCTCGTAACACTACTTCTAAGCATGGGAAGTTGGAACTTCAGGCAGTGATGATGGTGGATTGTATAATGGTCAATACCTTTATGGGATTAAAGGAATCTGATAGGATCATGTGGGATCCCTGGAAGTTATAGTTACTGCTTTATATTAAAATCAGAGTATATAACTCCTCATGACCAGAGAAAAGTGAGATGGGTAAAACCCTATGGACGCTGAGGCAAGAAGGTTTTCTTGCTAGACGTTGTCGCATAAAGAGGAAAGTGACCCTTTTTGGTTATTTCCTTGAGAGAAGGCAACATCAATACAAGATATGACTGTGAGATAAGTCTTGTAAGTGACCGAAATATCAAACTAAAGGACACTAATGATGAAATTAAACTATCAAGTGAATGCATGAGGTAAAAAGGTGCAAGAGATGCACCTACTTATACACAAATGTGTATACATGATCATAAGGATGATTGGAAGATACTTGGGAAAAGGATATAGAAGCCGGATATGTCCATGTGTGTGAATGATATGGAAAAAGTGCAAGCAATAAGCTAGCATGATGAATACTCATATGTGTTTAGTTATGCTTGAGTGTATGGGTTTAATGCATTGTGGAGCTTCCTAATATGAAGCCTGATATTAATACCAGTTAGGTATGAATGATATTAAATGTGCAAGTGATGCACATGTATGATGTGAGAGTATATTTATAGGTACAATATGGTTGCCCTGATGACTGAAATATAAAGCAAGAATTTCCCTTGTCCAGAATATGTATGGATACATAATTTGGGTACATGACAAAGATGCATGTTTATATTCCTTATGGGATATTTGGTAAACTGTTGAAGCTAACTCAAGGTTGAGTCCATCATAAATAGTGATGGATATGCAATAAGGAAGTTGCATGCTAAAGGAGTTCCCTGTGGAGGAACTGTGTGAAGAATCTATTAGGAAAACAAAGTCACAACCTTAATGAATGATGAGAATTAAGTAGTGAGCCACAAATATGAATATATATATACCAGAATCCTAGATTACATTTTGAAAAAAATCATGTAATGAATAGAAGAATAATAAATGAATATTGACCATTATGATAACTGAATGGAAATGTGAAGGATGCACAGGTTCATGATCCATTATGAACAAAAAACAATTTTATTAAAGCATGCTGATGTATTCCAAAAAGGGTTAGGGTGAGGCCTAACCAAGGCTGCTCAAGGAAAAGAGCAGGAAGATCCCAACATGGAGTAAATTGAAAAAGCAGAGAAAAGAAAGTGAGGCCTTAGAAATAACTCAATTGGGCAGAACATTCCCAGGGGATGTAGAAGCAATTTGAAGAAGGGGAGAGCCCTCAATTATTTTATTGTTGTGTCTTATGTTTTTCTCTGGGATGAGAAAGCTAGTACACAGATGAAAGTAAAATTTTTGACACCATAGTGATGATGGTTGTATTACTGTAGAAACGATTGAGAACTCATGTTGTGTTGCACTCATGAAAACATTAAGGATAATGTGATGAAGTGCATACATATATGCTAGGACATGTCTGAAATGTTTTTATTAATTCAAATGCTATGGTACTTGCATTTTTAAATTTCATGACGACTAATGTGTTTATGATGTATGTCATGTGTAGAAAGAAATAGATTGGAACTGTTAAGAAAGACAATTGCCAATAATGAACAACCTCAATCAGAGGATGACTATGAGAAGGTTCTTGTTGAAAGATTGTTGAAGGGACTTTAAAAGTCCCCATGGAGCACCACTGATGGGATAATATCAGAGGGGGTGCTAACAGCCAAAACATATATAAAAATGTTCATGCCTATGTGGCACAAGGTATGAATGGATTGGGTAAGAATCCTTTCTGAAATGTTTTATGGTATTAATGTTATGTATGAAACATTGAAAGGCGGTTGTGTGCCTTGGATACCCAAGTAGGGTATGATTCAGGAAGGAGAACCTGAATGATGGAGGTGTGAACCTTTGGCAGTAAAGACTGATTGTAATCCTCAGAAGAATTCATGAACTGATATGTCATGAATACATGGAACGATTGGAAACAAAAGTGCTTATAGATAGCATGTTGCATGGAATTGCTTCAAGAAAGTGCATGTCTGCATAAAAGACAGACAATGGATTTCCCATTGATGAAGGAGGACCTTCCAACATTTCTACTTACATTGTATAGGTGTTAGAGAAAACCAAATTTGGGTGGCCATGAGTGTTGGCACTCTGGTTATTAATAAAGGAAGAATGCTTAAAGGCATGCATGTGAAACTTTTGAGTCTCATGTGTACTGATTTGGGATCATGATCATCTTGTAGCCGAAAGCATAGTCCTATTGCAACAATGAATGAGGATGAATAATCCATATGGTGAAAATCTTGGCTAAGCTCCAACGCATCATGGAAAAGTACATGTTGTAAAGTGTGGAAAACTTAAAAATCAATGCAAGGGTGCATCGGGTATGAAGGTGGCCACAAATGTTGGCACATTCACTAAAGTCAATTGATATCTGAAATACATTATGAAAAATTTGGTAGGCTGAAATGATGCATAGGTAAGGGATGATGTTACCTTTTGCTTTGTATCCTTAAATAGATGAATATGATTTGGACTGTTAGTATGCATGATTTTGAAAAGAAATAATGTGCATGAAAACTAACAATTTGTTTGGCTGAGGAATGTTGAAATTGCAGGAAGAAAGAGTCTTGGATATGGCAGTATTCTAAGCCCATAATAAAGACTGATTTCCTACTGAGCCAAACTTCAAGGAATGGTACTTCCATTTTTGAGAAAGTGAATTTGATTGTTAGTATGCACAACTCTGAAATTGTTCGTGACGAAATTATAAAGGTGTAATAAAATATATGTGCATGGGAAACTAACAATTTGTTTGGTTGATTGAATTTGAAAGTGCAGGAAGCAAAGGGATATTGGATATGGTAGCGTTGTAAGCCCATAAGGAAGACCAATTACCTGTTGAGACAAATGTCTATGGGAAGGAAAGTCCCATATTTATGAATCTGGTTCTTGTGTGAAACAAATATGAAAACATAATGTGGAATTTGGAAATCTGCGGGTGACAGATTTACAAGAAATATTTTGAATTTAAAATTTATGATGTCTCATGAATTTTTATATACCTGTGATACAGGTGAAAGGGAAAGATCTTCAAAGAGTGTAGAGATGTGAAACTGAGCTCTTGGGTTTGAGGGAGAACTATGAGAAAGAGAATAATCCGATCACATGCAATAGAGACTGACTTGGGAGAAGGAGAGTAACCTTTGTCCCTATCTATGATTGAGTCAGGAGAAGGAGAGTAACCTTCATCCCTAACTATTTCTTTACCAGGAGAAGGAGAGTAACCTTCTTCCCTAACTTTAGCTGAGCCAGAAGGTTATCAAGTTGTAAAAGCATGAAAAATGGCTAATGTTGAGCCATGAGAACCCCGTGGTAAGCCATGATCACCTAGAACATGTTGTGTTGAGGTAACACAAGTCGAAGGGACACCTTGGTAGATCAATTATGAGGGACGCCTCGACTGCAAGACTCGATAGAGTCTCTAGAATTATTTTTGTGTGAGAAAACCTTGGCAAGGAAAGATGGATCACCTAAGGGACTATATAACAGAGAAGGGGATGCCTGAGCCTAGGCCTGGAAGGTGTGTGACTACAAGGAAGAGGAGACCTTAATAGTTCTTGTAAAGTATTGGTTGGGATCATGCACATGATGGGTAGTTCTTTCTGTGCAAGAAAACCTTGGCAAGGCAAGATGGATCACTCGAGGGACTGTATAGAAGAGAAGGGGATGCCTGAGCCTCGGTCTAGAAGGTGAGTGACCGCAAGGAAGAGGATACCTTAATATTTATTGTAAACTATTGATTGGGATCATGCACCCAATGGGTATGTCAAGGAAAAACAATGAGCCTCGATAAAAAAACAACCACGTGGATACAAATCCACGAACTGAGCAGATAATTATTGTGCTAAGATTATGAAATTTTCCTAGAAATTTTTATGCAATGTTTTCGCATAAGACTATGATTAATGTGCTTGTTGTCCAAGAATTATTGAAAGTAGGTGACCAAGATTAAGGGTCTGAAAATGGACCTGACCAAGGAAGAAGGATCAAGATTTCTGAAACAGCTAAATGAGAAAGTCATGATAGGTGTTTTTGAGAAAGAACATCGAGGACGATGTTCCTTTAAGGGGGAGGGAATTGTAACACCCCTGTTTTCCCCAGCTTGTAATTAATCATAAAATAGGATTACCATGCTAAGACATGTGGACAATCTAAATGTATTATTGTTAAACTGCCCATAACTGACTGTTGGGGGGGTGAAGCCTTGAAGTACAAGCCATGATATATCTAGAGGAAGGGATTAGTTAATGATGAGAGGACCATTGGTTGAATTATCAACCACTCCCATGAATAGAAGAATGGTATGGCTGCAGGATGTCAGTTCGAAGTACCACAAAGACCTACAGACCCGAGATTCCTTCTAACAGAAGGATCAAGACATGTCAGAAACCTTCCAAAGGAGGGAAGGTAAGATGAATATAGATATAAAAAGAGAAGAGAGGGGAGACAAGAGAACAAGCTCATAAGGGAGATGTGAAAACCCAAAGGAAGTGTCGAGAACACGGCTTGAAGAACTTGAACATGAGCTGGATGATGGGGAAGCATCTGATAAACCTCCCGGGGTCATTGTGACAGAGAGATTTTCTATGATAAATGGCGTAATTCCCTAGTGATATCATGGCTTGGCATGGGGGTGGCAAGAGTGCTAAGAATGAATGCCTCTGAGCCTATGGTTGGGTGGAAAGGCACACACCCAAAGTCAATTGGTTGGATGCAACTTGTAATAGATAAGTATTCTCATACCCTGTGAAATTAAGCTGTAATTATGTAATGAAAAGGGATATACTGTGAAGCACCCAAGGATGTGTATGTTTGCTTAATGGTTATATTGTATCTCTTTATTCTTGTTTAAATTTTGTATTTAAGAAAGTATGGATTGGACATGTTTTGTATTCGTAAATGCTTGTGTCATGTGGTGGCTTAAGCTAGATCCATGAACTGTGAGTTCGTCGAACTTGGGCACAGTTTCACGTACGCATGTCGACACTGCTATTCGTTCTAAGTTCCTTTGAGGAGGGAGTCTGTTAAAGCTCAGGAGAAATAGTGCACGTATGCATAGGCTCTCTACGAGGCAGGTAGAGACCGAGAACCACTTAAGTTCTAGAGTTGACGAATGAATGTAAGGGGTGCAAGAAAGGATTCTTCCAAGCGTTAAGTTCAAGAGAAAGAGAGAAAATCTCTTAATCCTTTCAAAGCTAATAAATCTCATGGAGAACAATGAGGTTAAAGTATCGAAAGGGAGGCTCCCTTGTTTGGAATATGAACGAATGAAATCTATTCAAAAGAAGCCATGGTCTGTTGTGACCGTTGAGTACGTGAAAGAGCTTGGGAGTTAACCCTGGAGTCATTCGAAATTCACGAGTTCACCGAACTAAGCAAGTTCGTTTTAAGGGAGATAAAATCCATGAAGTCTCGCATTCCCGAAGTTAACTCTGAGCCTTATGTCCAAGGATGCTCGGGAACTATCCCGACCGTCAGATCTAACAGGTAGATGATAATCAAATTACCAGAACTACCCATGACTTAAGAATTTGACAGTGGACATGTTTGTTCACATCCACAATCAACCTACGTCATTGATCACGTCGGGAATGGAAGATCAATGACTAGGATTAGACTAGAATCGAACTAACACTCCCTTGATTGTAGAGGTTGAACCCCACAATCATTGTGAACTGTCGATCTATGAATGGAGATCAAGGGTGGGGAATCATTTCGAAGCACGAAGGTGAATGTAGCGGATGAGCTAGTTCATGGCCTGCAATTCACCAACGTCATTGATCTCGTCGGGCTAGAAGATCAATGATTCTATTTAAACCAAGTTGGGTGAGAACTTTCTATATTGTTGAGTTCGAACTCTTTGATAAAGAGAATGCATGTTGGGGCCCTGCAATTACTGTGAACTGTCAATCGTTGTTGACCTTCGATATCAGTTTGACGAGATCCCTGAAACACAAGGAGTGTGTAGGAAATTGAGATCTTCAAGAAGATCAAGCTTAGAAGAGACAATCTCTTTTCAAAAGTGTAGACGAGGTCCAAGAGACAGACTTATAGGAGGAATAAAGGCTGAGACCTTTGAATACTTAGAAAATCCTCTAAGCTAGAGGAAGTCAAAAGCTCAAGAGGAGGAGTGACAACAACCATTATATCGGTTGTACCTGGACCATTAGATCAACGTCCAGTGAACAAAGGCAGCACTGAGGAGAGGAACAGATCTCATCTATTGGATCTGAGCACGAAGGACCAGTAACTGTTGGATCTGAAAGTAAGTGCACGAGACTTAACCCTGGTGTACATAGGAGAGTGGACTTGTCAAAGTCCTAAAGTAATTTGGGTTCGTCCATCATCAAGGAGGATAGGTGTCGTAAGATCCATAATTTCAAAGGTTTGTGGAAAAGGAGGAAAAACAACTGAAGTAAATCCTGGTCGTTGATCGCCAGGGGGATACATGTCAAGATATCATGTATTTCAGGTAAAATCACTCCGAAGAAATGGGTGCATAAGAGCTTGAAACTCCTAAAGCACCGAAGAGTCAAAGTGTCAAAGTGCCAAAGAGTCGAAGCGCCAAAGAGCCGAAGATTCGAAGCGTCGAAGTGCCGAAGAACCCAAGGTCTCTGGACCGTTAGATCCAGAGTGATCCAAGTGGATATCAGTGGCCACCCACCTTTTCCAACTGGCTCAAAATAGCTTTCTGACAATTTTTCGTAATTTACTATTTTTAGCCATTTTCGGGTCCTGAACTTAGGGAGTCGTTTTGAGGCCCTAAATGACATTTTTTTGGGTATGATGCAATTGCAAAACTTCATCATGAAATTTTCGGAAACCATTGTAGTATTTGGTAGATATTTACAATGGGCTATCGTACACCTAAAATGGAGGTCGTATGCAAAAGTTACAACCTCGAGAAGTTGATGTACTGACTTACCCAAACAGGGCCCACATGACTTTTGGCGCTTCATCTCCTAGGGTTAGCTTTTTGGATGTCCAAGGTTTTTGAAACTCCTTTTTATTGTAAAAATGTATTGAGAGCCTCATTGTAATTATCTTCTTTTGAATTAGCGTAGTCGTGACATCTCTCCTCAGAGATAAGCCACCACCATTCCAGTAAGCTTGTTTTTCGTTTCATTTTATAGTTTTAACTTATTTCCTTATTGAATAGAAAACTAGTTTTATTGTATCTCAGTTATTCCGTGTTAAGAATCTGTTAATAATATGTAGTCATTTCATTCTGCTCATAAAATATGGATCAGTGGTATCAAAGTGGTATGCTCCTTGTCATCTTAATGCATGTCCCCAATGAGGTCAGAGTACAAAGAATTGGGTCTCAAGCTTGTTTTTCTTAAGGAGAAAAGCTCTTGCACAACCAAGTGACCTCTCATGGAAGGAGAAAAGAAATATGGCAGGACAGGAGATCCTTTCAAAATGTTTCTTGAGGAAACCCTCATGCAATAGAGGAACGAGATGATGGATAGTTTCTTGCAAATCCTTCGGCGGCTACCAATATGCGATGCATCTTCTTCGAGCGGAGGTGTTGCCCCCTTCAAGGTACAAATAAACTTTTATATTCCTGTATTTGAAGGTCAGATAGATGAAGATGGTGTAGACAAGTGGTTGAATCTACTAGAAGTGTATTTTTATGTCCATAACTTTTTGAATAGAGAAAAGAATACTTTTGCACTCATCAAAGTCGTTCCCCATGTCAAAGATTGGTGGGAAACTTTCTATGAGAAAAAGGAAATAGAGGAACCCTCATTATTTACATTCACGACCACCCAGGAATCCTTTAGGGATGCTATTGAGGAACAATACTAACATGTTGGAAGTTATGATGACTTGTATACCAAATGGACCACATTGGGGCAAGAAAAAGACAAAGCAGTGCCAAAGTTCACAAATATATTCCATACCTTGCGCACCAAGATGGGTATCAAATATTAAAAGAGACATTTGGTGATCAAATATCATGGTTCTCTGCATCGATACATCCATACCGAAATGTAATTTCTATACTCGTCCTTGGGCACAACCTACCAATATTCCATCAAAATCGAGTAGAAGCTCAAACAAAAGGCACAACAATTTGGGCCTGGGAACCACTCACAACAAAAGATAGGAAAGGGTGGCCCCAACCCACAAAACAAAGGGAAGAGAAACTATGGACAGTATCAGGACAACTATTCCAAGCCGCAAGAAAAGAGGGACATTGGGAAGACAAATAAAGATATCGGGAAGTGGTGCGACTTCCATAAGAGCCCTTGGCATAACACGGTTGACTGCCACTCAAAGTAGTTGCTTGTGGCTGAAGTAAAATCCTCAGAATCAAATGTGGATTATAACTCTGAGTCAGAACTAGAAAGGGGAATATGGATCATTGACGTGGAACCCAGTTCCACCATTGCTACCACCAAGCTGCAGTCTAACGAACCAGATGAGCCAGAAGAAGGAGAGTGCCTCTTCCATTCACAGATGTGGGTAAAAGGAACTCTGCTGCACTTCATCGTTGATAGCGATAGCCATAATAACCTCATATTAGCAGAGGTTTTCAAGCAGTTGGCCCTGATAACAACGTCGCACCCACAACCCTACACCATTGGATGGCTCCACCAAGGAAACAATCTTCACATCAACCAACAGTGTCGAATTTTGTATGACATCAAGCCCTTCAAAGATGAGGTATTGTGTGATGTTGTTCCTCTTGAAGTTTTTAATGTTCTTTTGGGCCAACCTTATCTATGGAAACATCATGTTGTATATGAGTCTAGGCTTTGTAATGTTATTATTACTTTGAACAGGAAATTGTATAGGATACCCGAGGTAGTCCCACCTAGTGGTATTTCCTTGATCTCTACCAAGCAATGTAGTAAGGTCATCTCTCAAACAGGGAAGTTTGTCTTCTTCATGATTCGGTCTCGGAATGAGCGAAAGATCATAGCCACATACAGGGTCTTTGTGACTGACCTCTCCACACAAAAGAAGAAAGTAGATAAGGTCATCGAAGAATACTCGAATATATTCTCCTCACCTACCAGGGTACCTCTTCAATGTCAGGTTAAGTACCCCATCAATCTAACCCCTAATGCATTGCTTCCCAATGGGCTAGTCTATCACCGCTCTATTTTAAAGAATGCAAAGATCAAGTGACAGATCCAAGAACTACTCCACAAGGGGCACATATGTCCTAGCTCATCACCTTGTGGGAGCCCAATCATGTTGGTACAGAAGAAAGATGGAACCTAGCGAATATGCATTGATTACCAGGCCCTTAATAAAATAAAATTTAGAAACTGATACCCAATTCCCCGAATCGATGACCCCCTTTATTAACTCATGGGGGAAAAATACTTCAGTAAGATTGATCTAAATTCTAGCTACCACCGGGTCCTAATAGAACAGACAAATGTATGGAAGACCACCTTCAAGTCAAAGGAAGGCCTTTTTGAATGGTTGGTCATGCCCTTTGGTTTGACAAAAGCTCCAGCCACTTTCATGAGGATGATGGATGATATCTTGTGACCATTCACCAATACTTTTGTAGTGGTGTATCTAGATGAAATTCTCATTTACAACAAGTCTTATGCAGAACACTTGCATCATATTCATCAAGTTATGCACATGCTGCAGCAGCACAAGTTATACGCCAACTTGGAAAAATGATCCTTCGGCATGGACAAGGTCCATTACCTAGGCTACATTTTTTATCAGCATGGCGTACATGTGGATCAAGCCAAGATCCAAGTCATCCATGATTGGCCAGCCCCAACCACACTCATTGAGCTTTGGATCTTCTTGGGCCTTGCCAATTTCTACCGCAGGTTCTTGTTGAGATTCTCCCATATTGCATGGGCCCTTAGCCAAATAAACAAGGGTGGTGGTAAGGAAAAAATTGTGTGGGGTCGGTCAAAAAAACAAGCATTCGATGATTTGAAGGAGATTTTGTGCTCATCCCCAATACTTTCACTACCAGACTTGCAACAACCCTTTGAGATCGAGAAAAATGCTTCAGAATATGTTGTGGGCATCGTTCTCACTCAGCATGACCACCCCATGGCCTATCATAGTGAGACACTATCAAATTTTGTCCGTAAGTACCCTACTTATGACAAAGAAATGTACTCCATTGTGCAAGCCTTCTGCCAGTGGAGACATTACATTCTTGGGAGGGAGACAATCATCCACACTGATCATAAGCCACTACAGTTCATGCAAACACAATTCAAATTACAGAATGACCACCATCAAAAGTGGTCCACATACTTACAATAATTCCACCTCAACATCAAGTATAAAACAAGAAGCACCAACCGTGTCATTTATTTCCTTAGTAGACCACCAGTCGCGACACTCGCCATGGTGCTAGACTCTTGTGGCCATGAGACCTCTAGATGGCCCCAACTCTATGAGACAAATGTGGACTTTTCCACCACCTACCAAATGTTGGGTGCAAACACAGTTATCGATAATTTCCATCTTCAAGATGGGTTGTTGTGTCGTTTGGGCCATATCTACGTTCCATCAAGCGAGCGAGCGAAGCTGATCTGAGAATATCACTATAGTTGAGTGGAAGGACACTTTGGCCTCAAAAAGACAGTGACGATGCTAAAGAAACATTTCTACTAGCCTAAACTTTGACAGGATATCAACAAGTATATCAGGTCCTGCACTGCCTACGCTATTGCCAAACCGACCACTAAGAAACGAGGATTCTACAACCCTCTTCCTACTCCTGGCAGGCCATGGGAATCCATCTCAATGGAATAAATTTTAGGCCTATCATCCACCAAGCAGGGAAATGACTATTTTTTTTGTGGTTGTTGATCGCTTTTCTAAGACGGTGATTTTGGTTGCCTGCAAGAAGAACATCACAGCATAAGCCACTGCCAAGCTCTTCTTTGAATGAGACTAGGTACATTTTTGGATCCCCCAAACCATTTTCTCAGATCAGGACAGTCAATTTGTTATCACATTCTAGTCGAGCCTCTAGTCACTACTTGACACCAAGCTCACTAAATCCATGGCCTTCCACCCCCAGACAGATGGCCAAAATGAGGTCGTAAATTGAATGATCGTGCATATCCTGTGCATGTATAATTCCAAGAACCCTCACACATGGGATGAGAGTATTCCCTATGTCCAACATAGCTACAATCAATCCCTACATAGCTCAACCAGCCACAACCCCTTTCAGGTGGGGTTGGGATTCCAAGCATTGGGTCCCATAGATGTTGCACTTCCCCTTGCGATCACCTCAATCGACTCATATCCTACTCCAACTGAAGCTGACAAAGCCACTTGGTTCATTGAGTGGATCCATCACATCCACCAACAGGTTCATGATATCCTACATAATTCCAATGACAAGTACAAGCAACGCCGTGATAAACATCAGGTGCCACATAAGTTTCAGGTGGGCGACAAAGTTTGGTTGCGTTTGCAGAAAGAATTCCTTACAGGACCGCATTGGAAGCTTCACCCACTCCATTATGGGTCATACACCATCACCAAGGCTATGGGGGATAATTCTTTTGATCTCAACATTCCTCCTTTCCTTGGCCTTCACACAGTGTTCAACGTGGACCTCCTTCGGCCTTATTTCCCACCATTATTGGACACCTCAGATGTAGTAGAACATATGACACCAACAAATCTCAACCCCAACTGCATACAAAATGTATCCAGTGATAATATGGTGGACACACAGATCAAGGGCACTCGACAACAAAGGATCCAACTTTATATAGTCATCAAAGTAGGGAAACTCCTGCACCAAGGCAAGTGGCTCACCCAGGGCTAAATTCAACAGAAATTTCCTCATCTGATGGGGGAACTCAACACAATGGAGACCATTGCTTCCTAAGGAGGCAGTATTGATCCAGGTGGATATCGGTGGCCACCCACCTTTTTCAGCTAGCTCAAAACAACTTTCTGGCAATTTTTCGTAATTTACTATTTTTAGCCATTTTTTGGGTCTTGAACTTCCGGAGCCATTTTGAGGCCCTGAGCAACATTTTTTTGGGTATGTTGCAGTTGAAAATTTTCATCATGAAATTTTCAGCAATTGTTGTATTCCTTGGACAGATCTTTCCAACGGGCTATCGTACACCTAAAACGAAGATCATATGCAAACGTTATGACTCCGAGAAGTTGATGTATTGACTTACCGAAACGGGGCCCACATGAATTTTGGTGCTTCATCTCCTAGGGTTAGATTTTTGGATGTCTAGGGTTTTTGAAACTCCTATTTATTGTAAAAAGGCCTTAAGAGCCTCCTTGTAATTATCTTCTTGCAAACGAGTGCAACCATCACATCTCTCCTTAGAGATAAGCCACCACCATTCCAACAAGCTTGTTTTCCGCTGCATTTTACAGTTTCATCCTATTTCCTTATTGAATAGAAAACCAATTTTACTGTATCTTTGATATTCTGTGTTAAGCATCTATTAATAATTTGTAGTCATTTCATTATGCTCATAAAATTTGAATCACAGAGAGACATGTGGCGATAGATCGCAAGCTTCGGGTAAATTGCATTGGAGTTTTAGTTGAAAGTTGAAACTTCCGAAACCCAAAGACCTGAAGGAAATCTGGGATGTCAAACCCAGAGGACAAGTCGCATAAATCTGTGGATTTTGGGTAAGGACCTGAAGTAAAAATCAACCGTCTTATTTGAGAGGAAGCCCGACAACAATTTGCATACGTCAAGGGGGAGTGAAAGTTAAGAATTGAGAAATTCAAAGTCCGAAGACGTGAAGGGATCGCAGTCATTGATCCAAGAGGGAAATGCGTTAGTGGATTATCAATTCTATATAAAATCCATTGGGGAAAAGAGAGAGTTGAGATTTGAGATTTCTGAATTCTGAAAATCCGAAGTGACGAGAGTCGTCGTGGTGAAGGTGGACACGTGGCGCCAAATCTAGAACTCTAGAAGAAGAGAGAGGGGGAAAAGGTTCGAAGACCCAGAGAATATCTCAATCATTTATCAAGGAGGAAGCTGAAGGACCGTTGATCTAGTTGAGGAGGCCAAAGTCCCGAAGTAGGAGAAGAACTGTCGATTGAGGAGGATGCGTGGCAGACGATCTTCTCTTTCATAGAAATCTCTCCGGAAGAAACGAGAGTTTGAGAACTGAAACTCTCGAAGGCCAGACTCACAGAGGAAATCATAGCCACACATTTGTAGTGACAGGTGTCAACAGATCTTCCACTCTGGAAGACAACTACTAAGGAGGAAGCGAGGGTTGAGAGTTGAAACTCCTGAAACCTGAATCACAAAATAAATCACAACTGTTCATTTAGAAAGGTTAGATCTGATCCATAGATTTGGAAAGGATGGATCTGAGCCGTTAGTTTAGAAGCACTGTCAAGTTCGATGAGATCGATGGTCTCTTCACATTGCGGGGACCGAAGGTGCACTAACTTAAAAAAATCGAGGCTCGACCGCAATCCAGACTATGGTTTTCGAGAAAGGACGCGTGGAGGCTCAAGGTGGATTGCGGGGTGAAAAGTAGTTTGGTTTCAATCCACCCTTGGCCACACCCGTAATTGCATGGTTATGTAAGGCCATCACCCAAGGTCATATCAAGGAAGGGGCTTATCAAAAAAGGAGGTAGCGCCCAGACTCTGAGATTTCATAGGCGTGAAGGGGAAGGTCCTGGGTACCATTAGACTTGCACCCAGAATTCAAAAGAGTCTGCATTTAATTACAGAGCAAGACCATCAGGGTCTCAGAGAGTCGTTTGGCTTCATAATCAAAGATATTTGACTGGGAGGTCAGACTGGTTCCTCGACTTTCCAAATTAGAAACCACGAATGGAGAATCTGTCCTTACAGAAGAGAAAAAAAAAATTATGCCCCATTGTGGGTGTGTTACATTAAGTAAAATAAAGTTTACACAAATATTGCATCAATTGAGTGTAGCTTGGGTAGTTGGGACAAATGATTGTTATCCTCCCCACTTAGGTTCATTTTGCATAAAGTGACATGTTAAATTCATAATGAGTATATTGTTATAATGGATTTGAGTCATGTTGTTAATTTTTCTTATACCCTGAAGATTATAGATGTCAAACCTCCTCCTCATAATAAAATATTAGTTATAAATATTTTTACAAGTAATATATTTTTCTCTAAAATATTTTAAAATTATATTAAATAAAACTTCAGTATTATTTTTTGGAAATATATAATATAAATTATATAATATATGGTAAAATTTGTGACATAAATAAAATAAAAGAAAAATTTCCATATTTTAATATACAAATAAATTGATTATTATAATAATGACTAAAATACATTTCAATATTTTAGTAAAATTTGATTTATGAAAACTCAACATATTTATGCTCAAAAAATTTAGAATTCATTTTTTAAGATAATAAAAAAATTCAAAAATTCAAAAATACATAAAATCACGAATAATTCAATTATTAAAAGAGTGGTTAACCAGAAGATTTAAACCACTAGATTAGGTGCTAACGGTTGGGTCCATGACACCATCTGCATGTCATCTGGTCTCAAACTTGTCTGGAAGTACATTGATGATTTATGGAGTAGCATGTAGCACTAAACTTGATGATTGTAGCTCTAGAGACGTGGAATATGTTGGAAAATGTTGTGAAGGCTCAGTGGGATGATGATAATCTGAGTGCTCTAAAAGACAACACTAGACAAG
>ML778538.1:16810-51341 GCA_009831015.1 Picea engelmannii | reverse complement strand
GGTCCCTTAGTTTCTTATCGAGAGGCCTTTTATTGCCTTCTCGGGGATCCCCTGGGTGAAGCATCTCTAGGTTTTATTTCCTATGGATTTTATCTTTTACCAGCTGCTTTTACCCCCTGGGCCTTTAGCCCCTTCTTCCCACAGGACAAAGTGTACCCTGAGAGGTCATCCTAATGGCCAGACTAGGGGAATGGAATGGATGAGCGGGGTATAAGATGTAAAAGTGATAAGATGGTGGGAGCGGAAGATGGCTCTGCAAACCCCACTTGGTGGCTAACCAAAACCCATGAATACCAACTTGCCAAGTTACCCCATCAATCACCCCAACAATGGTCAAGTGGATTAGTGTAAGATCCAAGCAGTCATCCAAAATGAAAGGAACCTAATGCATATATAAGAAGGTTATAACGATCAAATATGACACATACCATGATACCTCGGACCAATTACCTCATGGAGCAAGAGTCCTCTCCGATGCAAGCCCAGGCCGGTAGTGATGGAAGCTGCTACTGCTGACAGGACAAGTCTGGCTGAGAAGAAGAAAGATGGGCCCTCCAGGGCCATGCTCAAGTCAATCTTGCTCTCGGTACTCCATGTCTAGGACCATGTGGGCCTCGAGACATGATCTCCTAGTTATCCCCGGATATCGGGGATAACATGTATCAGAGCATGGTTACAACACTTTTCCTTCTTGGGATAATGTACAAGTCGCATAAGGAGTTATTTTTATCTGCATTTACTCCTTGAGGGGAAGGACTGCAAATTGAACTTGTGATTTGGGAATTCTTGTTGAATTTCAGTAGAAGAATTTCTTTAGCCCTTTGTCAAAGTGAAAACTACTCTTATCGAAGTAGGTATATGCTAATTAAAATTTATAATAAGACTTGAATGTGGATATTTGAAGGTGTCAGGTTTCTGTCAAGAGCAATTGAAGCCCGAAGGAAGGATGACCTGGTGCTCGTAACACTACTTCTAATCATGGGAAGTTGGAACTTCAGGCAGTGATGATGGTGGATTGTATAATGGTCCATACCTTTCTGGGATTAAAGGAATCTGATAGGATCATGTAGGATCCCTAGCAGTTATAGTTACTACTTTATATTAAAATCGGAGTATATAACTCCTCATGACCAGAGAAAAGTGAGATGGGTAAAACCCTATGGACGTTGAGGCAAGAAGGTTTTCTTGCTAGATGTTGTCGCATAAAGAGGCAAGTGACCCTTTTTGGTTATTTCCTTGAGAGAAGGCAACATCAATACGAGATATGACTGTGAGATAAGTCTTGTAAGTGACTGAAATATCAAACTAAAGGACACTAATGATGAAATTAAACTATCAAGTGAATGCATGAGGTAAAAAGGCGCAAGAGATGCACCTACTTATACACAAATGTGTATACATGATCATAAGGATGATTGGAAGATACTTGGGAAAAGGATATAGAAGCCGGATATGTCCATGTGTGTGAATGACATGGAAAAAGTGCAAGCAATAAGCTAGCATGATGAATACTTATCTGTGTTTAGTTATGCTTGAGTGTATGGGTTTAATGCATTGTGGAGCTTCCTAATATGAAGCCTGATATTAATACCAGTTAGGTATGAATGATATTAAATGTGCAAGTGATGCACATGTATGATGTGAGAGTATATTTATAGGTACAATATGGTTTCCCTGATGAGTGAAATATAAAGCAAGAATTTCCCTTGTCTAGAATATGTATGGATACATAATTTGGGTACATGAAAAAGATGCATGTTTATATTCCTTATGGGATATTTGGTAAACTATTGAAGCTAACTCAAGGTTGAGGCCATCATAAATAGTGATGGATATGCAATAAGGAAGTTGCATGCTGAAGGAGTTCCCTGTGGAGGAACTATGTGAAGACTCTATTAGGAAAACAAAGTCACAACCTTAATATATGAATA
Source organism: Picea engelmannii (assembly GCA_009831015.1). Lineage (NCBI taxonomy): Eukaryota > Viridiplantae > Streptophyta > Pinopsida > Pinales > Pinaceae > Picea > Picea engelmannii. The sequence continues at coordinate 49,410 of ML778538.1, read as the reverse complement.
TATTAAGCGACAAGCTTATATGAATATATATATATATATATTATATATATATATATATATATATATATATATATATATATATATATATACCAGAATCCTAGATAACATTTTGAAGCCTAGATTACATTTTGAAAAAAATCATGTAATGAATAGAATAATAATAAATGAATATTGACCATTCTGATAACCGAATGGAAATGTGAAGGATGCACAGGTTCATGATCCATTATGAACAATTTTTTTTTTTTATTAAAGCATGTTGATGTATTCCAAAAAGGGTTAGGGTGAGGCCTAACCAAGGCTACTCAAGGAAAAGAGCAGGAAGATCCCAACATGGAGTAAATTGAAAAAGCAGAGAAAAGAAAGTGAGGCCTTAGAAATAACTCAGTTGGGCAGAACATTCCCATGGGATGTAGAAACAATTTGAAGAAGGGGAGAGCCCTCAATTATTTTATTGTTGTGTCTTATGTTTTTCTCTGGGATGAGAAAGCTAGTACACAGATGAAAGTAAAATTTTTGACACCATAGTGATGATGGTTGTATTACTCTAGAAATGATTGAGAAGTCATGTTGTGTTGCACTCATGAAAACATTAAGGATAATGTGATGAAGTGCATACATATATGCTAGGACATGTCTGAAATGTTTTTATTAATTCAAATGTTATGGTACTTTCATTTTTAAATTTCATGACGACTAATGTGTTTATGATGTATGTCATGTGTAGAAAGAAATAGATTGGAACTGTTGAGAAAGACAGTTGCCAATAATGAACAACCTCAATCAGAGGATGACTATGAGAAGGTTCTTGTTGAAAGATTGTTAAAGGGACTTTAAAATTCCCCATGGAGCACCACTGATGGGATAATATCAGAGGGGGTGCTAACAGCCAAAACATATATAAAAATGTTCATGCCTATGTGGCACAAGGTATGAATGGATTGGGTAAGAATCCTTTCTGAAATGTTTTATGGTCTTAATGTTATGTATGAAACGTTGAAAGGCGGTTGTGTGCCTTGGATACCCAAGTAGGGTATGATTCATGAATGAGAACCTGAATGATGGAGGTGTGAACCTTTGGTAGTAAAGACTTATTGTAATCCTCAGAAGAATTCATGAACTGATATGTCATGAATACATGGACCAATCAAGGAACGATTAGAAACAAAAGTGCTTATAGATAGCATGTTGCATGGAATTGCTTCAAGAAAGTGCATGTCTGCATAAAAGACAGACAATGGATTTCCCATTGATGAAGGAGGACCTTCCAACATTTCTACTTACATTGTATAGGTGTTAGAGAAAACCAAATTTGGGTGGCCATGAGTGTTGGCACTCTGGTTATTAATAAAGGAAGAATGATTAAAGGAATGCATGTGAAACTTTTGAGTCTCATGTGTACTGATTTGGGATCGTGATCATCCTTTAGCCGAAAGCATAGTCCTATTGCAACAATGAATGAGGATGAATAATCCATATGGTGAAAATCTTGGCTAAGCTCCAACGCATCATGGAAAAGTACATGTTGTAAAGTGTGGGAAACTTAAAAATCAATGCAATGGTGCATCAGGTATGAAGGTGGCCACGAATGTTGGCACATTCACTAAAGTCAATTGATATCTGAAATACATTATGAAAAATTTGGTAGGCTGAAATGATGCATAGGTAAGGGATGATGTTACCTTTTTCTTTGTATCCTTAAATAGATGAAAATGACTTGGACTGTTAGTATGCATGATTTTGAAAAGAAATAATGTGCATGAAAACTAACAATTTGTTTGGCTGAGGAATGTTGAAATTGCAGGAAGAAAGAGTCTTGGATATGGCAGTATTCTAAGCCCATAATGAAGACTGATTTCCTACTGAGCCAAACTTCAAGGAATGGTATTTCCCTTTTTGAGAAAGTGAATTTGATTGTTAGTATGCACAACTCTGAAATTGTTCATGATGAAATTATAAAGGTGTAATAAAATATATGTGCATGGGAAACTAACAATTTGTTTGGTTGATTGAATTTGAAAGTGCAGGAAGCAAAGGGATATTGGATATGGTAGCGTTGTAAGCCCATAAGGAAGACCAATTACCTATTGAGACAAATTTCTATGGGAAGGAAAGTCCCATAATTATGAATCTGGTTCTTGTGTGAAACAAATATGAAAACATAATGTGGAATTTGGAAATCTGCGGGTGACAGATTTACAAGAAATATTTTGAATTTAAAATTTATGATGTCTCATGAATTTTTGTATACCTGTGATACAGGTGAAAGGGAAAGATCTGCAAAGAGTGTAGAGATGTGAAACTGAGCTCTTGGGTTTGAGGGAGAACTATGAGAAAGAGAATAATCCGATCACATGAAATAGACACTGACTCAGGAGAAGGAGAGTAACCTTTGTCCCTATCTATGATTGAGTCAGGAGAAGGAGAGTAACCTTCGTCCCTAACTATTTCTTTACCAAAAGAAGGAGAGTAACCTTCGTCCCTAACTTTAGTTGAGCCAGAAGGTTATCAAGCTGTAAAAGCATGAAAAATGGCTATTGTTGAGCCATGAGAACCCCGTGGTAAGCCATGATCACCTATAACATGTTGTGTTGAGGTAACACAAGTCGAAGGGACACCTTGGCAGATCAATTCTGAGGGACGCCTCGACTGCAAGACTCGATAGAGTCTATGGAATTATTTTTGTGTGAGAAAACCTTGGCAAGGCAAGATGGATCACCTAAGGGACTATATAATAGAGAAGGGGATGCTTGAGTCTAGGCCTAGAAGGTGTGTGACTACAAGGAAGAGGAGACCTTAATAGATCTTGTAAAGTATTGGTTGGGATCATGCACATGATGGGTAGTTCTTTTTGTGCAAGAAAACCTTGGCAAGGCAAGATGGATCACTCGAGGGACTGTATAGAAGAGAAGGGGATGCCTGAGACTCAGTCTGGAAGGTGAGTGACTGCAAGGAAGAGTATACCTTAATAGTTCTTGTAAACTATTGATTGGGATCATGCACCCAATGGGTATGTCAAGGAAAAACAATGAGCCTGGATAAAAAAACAACCACGTGGATACAAATTCACGAAATGAGAAGATAATTATTGTGCTAAGATTATGAAATTTTCCTAGAAATTTTTATGCAATGTTTTCGTATAAGACTATGATTAATGTGCTTGTTGTCCAAGAATTATTGAAAGTAGGTGACCAAGATTAAGGGTCTTAAAATGGACCTGACCAAGGAAGAAGGATCAAGATTTCTGAAACAGCTAAATGAGAAAGGCATGACATGTGTTTTTGAGAAAGAACATCGAGGATGATGTTCCTTTAAGGGGGAGGGAATTGTAACACCCCTGTTTGCCCCAGCTTGTAATTAATCATAAAATAGGATTACCATGCTAAGGCATGTGGACAATCTAAATGTATTATTGTTAAACTGCCCATAACTGACTGTTGGGGGGGTGAAGCCTTGAAGTACAAGCCATGATATATCTAGAGGAAGGGATTAGTTAATGATGAGAGGACCATTGGTTGAATTATCAACCACCCCCATGAATAGAAGAATGGTCTGGCTACAGGATGTCAGCTCGAAGTAACACAAAGACCTACAGACCCGAGATTCCTTCTGACAGAAGGATCAAGACATGTCAGAAACCTTCCAAAGGAGGGAAGGTAAGATGCATACAGATATAACAAGAGAAGAGAGGGGAGACAAGAGAACAAGCTCATAAGGGAGATGTGAAAACCCAAAGGAAGTGTCGAGAACACGGCCTGAAGGACTTGAACACGAGATGGATGATGGGGAAGCATCTGATAAACCTCCCAGGGTCATTGTGACAGAGAGAGTTTCTATGAGAAATGGCGTAATTCCCTAGTGATATCATGGCTTGGCATGGGGGTGGAAAGAGTGCTAAGAATGAATGCCTCTGAGCCTATGGTTGGGTGGAAAGGCACACACCCAAAGTCAATTGTTTGGATGCAACTTGTAATAGATAAGTATTCTCATACCCTGTGAAATTAATCTGTAATTATGTAATGAAAAGGGATATACTGTGAAGCACCCAAGGATGTGTATGTTTGCTTAATGGTTATATTGTATCTCTTTATTCTTGTTTAAATTATGTATTTAGGAAAGCATGGATTGGACATGTTTTGTATTCGTAAATGCTTGTGTCATGTGGTGGCTTAACCTAGATCCATGAACTGTGAGTTCGTCGAACTTGGGCACAGTTTCACGTACGCATGTCAACACTACTATTCGTTATAAGTTCCTTTGAGGAGGGAGTCTGTTAAATCTCTGGAGAAATAGTGCATGTCTGCATAGGCTCTCTACGAGGCAGGTAGAGACAAAGAACCACTTAAGTTCTAGAGTTGACGAATGAATGTAAGGGGTGCAAGAAAGGATTCTTCCAAGCGTTAAGTTCAAGAGAAAGAGATAAAATCTCTTAATCCTTTCAAAGCTAATAAAGCTCAGGGAGAACAGTGAGGTTAAAGTATCGAAAGGGAGGCTCCCTTGTTTGGAAGATGAACGAATGAAATCTATTCAGAAGAAGCCATGGTCTGTTGTGACCGTTGAGTACGTGAAAGAGTGTGGGAGTTAACCCTGGAGTCATTCTAAATTCATGAGTTCACCGAACTAAGAAAGTTCGTTTTAAGGGAGATAAAATCCATGAAGTCTCGAATTCCCGAAGTTAACTCTAAGACTTAGGTCCAAGGATGCTCGGGAACTATCCAGACTGTCAGATCTAACAGGTAGACGATAATCAAATTATGAGAACTACCCATGACTTAAGAATTTGACAGTGGACATGTTTGTTCACATCCAAAATCAACCTACGTCATTGATCACGTCGGGAATGGAAGATCAACGACTAGGATTAGACTAGAGTCTAGCGAACACTCCCTTGATTGCAGAGGTTGAACCCCGCAATAATTGTGAACCATCGATCTATGAATGGAGATCAAGGGTGGGGACTCATTTCGGAGCACAAAGGTGAATGTAGCGGATGAGCTAGTTCATGGCCTGCAATTCACCAACGTCATTGATCTCGTCGGGCTAGAAGATCAACGATTCTGTTTGAACCAAGTTGGGTGAGCACTTTCTATATTGTTGAGTTCGAACTCTTTGATAAAGAGAATGCATGTTGGGGCCCCGCAATTACTGTGAACCGTCGATTGTTGTTGACCTTCGATATCAGTTTGACGAGATCCCTGAAACACAAGGAGTGTGTAGGAAATTGAGATCTTCAAGAAGATCAAGCTTAGAAGAGATAAGCTCTTTTCAAAAGTGTAGACGAGGTCCAAGAGACAGACTCATAGGAGGAACAAAGGTCGAGACCTTTGAATACTTAGAAAATCCTCTAAGCTAGAGGAAGTCAAAAGCTCAGGAGGAGGAGTGACAAAAACCATTAGATCGGTTGTGCCTGGACCATTAGATCAACGTCCAGTGAACAAAGGCAGCACTGAGGAGAGGAACAGATCCCATCTATTGGATCTGAGCACGAAGGACCAGTAACCGTTGGATCTGAAATTAAGTACACGAGACTTAACCCTGGTGTACATAGGAGAGTGGACTTGTCAAAGTCATGAAGTAATTTGGGATCGTCCATCGTCAAGGAGGATAGGTGCCGTAAGATCCATAATTTCAGAGGTTTGTGGAAAAGGAGGAAAAACAACTGAAGTAAATCCTGGTCGTTGATCACCAGGGGGATACGTGTCAAGATATCATGTATTTCAGGTAAAATCACTCTGAATAAATGGGTGCATAAGAGCTTGAAACTCCTAAAGCACCAAAGAGTCAAAGTGTCAAAGTGTCGAAGAGTCAAAGCGCCAAAGAGCCGAAGATTCGAAGCGTCGAAGTGTCGAAGAGCCCAAGGTATCTGGACCGTTAGATCCAGAGTGATCCAGGTGGATATCAGTGGCCACCCACCTTTTCCAGCTGGCTTAAAATAGCTTTCTGACAATTTTTCATAATTTACTATTTTTAGCCATTTTCGGGTCCTGAACTTAGGGAGTTGTTTTGAGGCCCTAAACGATGTTTTTTTGGGTATGATGCAATTGCAAAACTTCATCATGAAATTTTTGGAAACCGTTGTAGTATTTGGATAGATATTTCCAACGGGCTATCGTACACCTAAAATGGAGGTCGTATGCAAAAGTTACAACCTCGAGAAGTTGGTGTACTGACTTACCCAAATAGGGCCCACATGACTTTTGGCGTTTCATCTCCTAGGGTTATCTTTTTGGATGTCCAAGGTTTTTGAAACTCCTTTTTATTGTAAAAATGTATTGAGAGCCTCATTGTAATTATCTTCTTGTGAATTAGCGTAGTCGTGACATCTCTCCTCAGAGATAAGCCGCCACCATTCCAGTAAACTTGTTTTTCGTTGCATTTTACAATTTTAACTTATTTCCTTATTGAATAGAAAACTAGTTTTATTGTATCTCTGTTATTCTGTGTTAAGAATCTGTTAATAATATGTAGTCATTTCATTCTTCTCATAAAATATGGATCAGTGGTATTAGAGTGGTCTGCTCCTTGTCATCTTAATGCATGTCCCCAATGAGGTCAGAGTACAAAGAATTGGGTCTCAAGCTTGTTTTTCTTAAGGAGCAAAGCTCTTGCACAACCAAGTGACCTCTCATGGAACGAGAAAAGAAATATGGCAGGACAGGAGATCCTTTCAAAAATTTTCTTGAGGAAAACCTCATGCAATAGAGGAACGAGATGATGGATAGTTTCTTGCAAATCCTTCGGCGGCTACCAATATGCGATGCATCTTCTTTGAGCGGAGGTGTTGCCCCCTTCAAGGTACAAATAAACTTCGATATTCCTATATTTGAAGGTCAGATAGATACAGATGGTGTAGACAAGTGGTTGAATCTACTAGAAGTGTATTTTTATGTCCATAACTTTTTGAATAGAGAAAATAATACTTTTGCACTCGTCAAAGTCGTTCCCCATGTCAAAGATTGGTGGGAAACTTTCTGTGAGAAAAAGGAAACAGAGGAACCCTCATTATTTACAGTCATGACCACCCAGGAATCCTTTAGGGATGCTATTAAGGAACAATACTACCATGTTGGAAGTTATGATGACTTGTATACCAAATGGACCACACTGCGGCAAGAAAAAGACAAAGCAGTGCCAAAGTTCACAAATATCTTCCATACCTTGCGCACCAAGATGGGTATCAAATATTAAAAGAGACATCTGGTGATCAAATATCATGTTTCTCTGCATCGATACATCCATACCGAAATGGAATTTCTACACATCTCGTTCTTGGGCACAACCTACCAATATTCCATCAAAATCGAGCAGAAGCTCAAACAAAAGGCATGACAATTTGGGCCTGGGAACCACTCACAACAAAAGATAGGAAAGGGTGGCCCCAAACCACAAAACAAAGGGAAGAGAAAAGATGGACAGTATCAGGACAACTATTCCAAGCCGCAAGCAAAGAGGGACATTGGGAAGACAAAGAAAGATACCGGGAAGTGGTGCGACTTCCATAAGAGCCCTTGGCATAACACTGTTGACTGCCACTCAAAGTAGTTGCTTGTGGCTGAAGTAAAATCCTCAGAATCAAATGTGGATTACAAATCTGAGTCAGAACTAGAAAGGGGAAGATGGATCATTGACGTGGAACCCAGTGCCACCATTTCTACCACCAAGCTGTAGTCTGATGAACCAGATGAGCCAGAAGAAGGAGAGTGCCTCTTCCATTCATAGATGTGGGTAAAAGGAACTCTGTTGCACTTCATCGTTGATAGAAATAGCCATAAGAATCTCATATTAGCAGAGGTTTTCAATCATTTGGCCCTGCTCACAACGTCGCACCCACAACCCTACACCATTGGATGGCCCCACCAAGGAAACAATCTTCACGTCAACCAACAATGTCGAATTTTGTATGACATCAATCCCTTCAAAGATGAGGTATTGTGTGATGTTGTTCCTCTTGAAGTTTTTAATTTTCTTTTGGGCCAACCTTATCTATGGAAACATCATGTTGTATATGAGTCTAGGATTTGTACTATTATTATTACTTTGAACAGGAAATTGTACAGGATACCCGAGGTAGTCCCACCTAGTGGTATTTCCTTGATCTCTACCAAGCAATGTAGTAAGGTCATCTCTCAAATGGGGAAGTTTGTCTTCTTCATGATTCACTCTCGGAATGAGAAAAATATCATAGCCACATCCAGGGTCTCTGTGACTGACCTCTCCACACAGAAGAAGCAAGTAGATAAGGTCGTCGAAGAATACTCGAATATATTCTCCTCACCTACCAGGGTACCTCTTCACTGTCAGGTTAAGTACCCCATCAATCTAACCCCTGATGCACTGCTTCCCAATGGGCTAGTCTATCACCGCTCTATGTTAAAGAATGCAGAGATCAAGTGACAGATCCAAGAACTTCTCCACAAGGGGCACATATGTCCTAGCTCATCACCTTGTGGGAGCCCAATCATGTTGGTACAGAAGAAAGATGGAACCTAGTGAATCTGCATTGATTACCAGGCCCTTAATAAAATAAAATTCAGAAACTGATACCCAATTCCCCGAATCGATGACCCACTTTATTAACTCATGGGGGGAAAATACTTCAGTAAGATTGATCTGAAGTCTAGCTACCACCGGGTCCTAATAGAACAGACAAATGTATGGAAGACCGCCTTCAAGTCAAAGGAAGGCCTTTTTGAATGGTTGGTCATGCCCTTTGGTTTGACAAAATCTCCAGCCACTTTCATGAGGATGATGGATGATATCTTGTGACCATTCACCAATACTTTTGTAGTGGTGTATCTAGATGACATTCTCATTTAAAACAAGTCTTATGCAGAACACTTGCATCATATTCATCAAGTTATGCACATGCTGCAACAGCACAAGTTATACGCCAACTTGGAAAAATGATCCTTCAGCATGGATAAGGTCCATTACCTAGGCTACATTTTTTATCAGCATGGCATACATGTGGATCAAGACAAGATCCAAGTCATCCGTTATTGGCCAACCCCAACCATACTCATTGAGCTTTGGAGCTTCTTGGGCCTTGCCAATTTCTACCGCAAGTTCTTGTTGAGATTCTCCCATATTGCATGGGCCCTTAGCCAAATAAACAAGGGTGGTGGTAAGGAAACAATTGTGTGGGGTCAGTCAAAACAACAAGCATTCGATGATTTGAAGGATCGTTTGTGCTCAGCCCCAATACTTTCACTACCAGACTTGCAACAACCCTTTGAGATCGAGACAAATGCTTCAAAATATGTTGTGGGCATCGTTCTCACTCAGCATGACCACCCCATGGCCTATCATAGTGATACACTATCAAATTTTGTCCGTAAGTACCCTACTTACGACAAAGAAATGTACTCCATTGTGCAAGACTTCCGCCAGTGGAGACATTACATTCTTGGGAGGGAGACAATCATCCACACTGATCATAAGCCACTACAGTTCATGCAACCACAAGTCAAATTATAGAATGACCACCATCAAAATTGGTCCACATACTTACAATAATTCCACCTCAACATCAAGTATAAAACAAGAAGCACCAACTGTGTCATTGATTTCCTTAGTAGACCACCAGTCGCGACACTCTCCATGGTGCTAGACTCTTGTGGCCATGAGACTTCTAAATGGCCCCAACTCTATGAGACAGATATGGAATTTTCCATCACCTACCAAATGTTGGGTGCAAACACAGTTATCGATAATTTCCATCTTCAATATGGGTTGTTGTGTCATTTGGGCCATATCTGCGTTCCATCAAGCGAGCGAGCGAAGCTGATCTGAAAATCTCACTACAGTTGAGTGGTAGGACACTTTGGCCTCAAAAAGACAGTGACGATGCTAAAGAAACATTTCTACTAGCCTAAAATTTGACAGGATATCAGCAAGTATATCAGGTCCTGCACTTCCTACGCTATTGCCAAACCGACCACTAAGAAACGAGGATTCTACAACCCTCTTCCTACTCCTAATAGGCCATGGGAATCCATCTCAATGGACTAAATGTCAGGCCTCCCATCCACCAAGTAGGGAAATGACTATTTTTTTTGTGGTTGTTGATCGCTTTTCTAAGATGGTGATTTTGGTTGCCTGCAAGAAGAACATCACAACAGAAGCCACTGCCAAGCTCTTCTTTGAACGAGACTAGGTACATTTTTGGATCCCCCAAACCATTTTCTCAGATCAGGACAGTCAATTTGTTAGCACATTCTAGTCGAGCCTCTAGTCACTGCTCGACACCAAGATCACTAAATCCATGGCCTTCCACCCCCAGACAGATGGCCAAAACGAGGTCGTAAATTGAATGATCATGCATATCCTGTGCATGTATAATTCCAAGAACCCTCACACATGGGATGAGAGTATTCCCTATGTCCAGCATAGCTACAATTAAGCCCTACATAGCTCAACCGACCACAACCCCTTTCAGGTGGGGTTGGGATTCCAAGCATTGGGTCCCATAGATGTTTCACTTCCCCTTGCGATCACCTCGGTTGACTCATATCCTACTCCAACTGAAGCTGACAAAGCCACCCGGTTCATTGAGCAGATCCATCACATCCACCAACAGGTTCATGATATCTTACATAATTCCAATGACAAGTACAAGCAACGCCGTGATAAACATCAGGTGCCACATAAGTTTCAGGTGGGCGACAAAGTTTGGTTTCACTTGTAGAAAGAATTCCTTATATGACCCCATCGAAAGCTTCACCCACTCCATTATGGTTCATACACCATCACCAAGGCTATGGGGGATAATTCTTTTGATCTCAACATTCCTCCTTTCCTTGGCCTTCACACAGTGCTCAACGTGGACCTCCTTCGGCCTTATTTCCCACCATTATTGGACACCTCAGATGTAGTAGAACATATGACACCAACAAAGCTCAACCCCAACTGTATACAAAATGTATCCAGTGATAATATGGTGGACACACGGATCAAGGGCACTCGACAACAAAGGATCCAACTTTATCTAGTCATCAAAGTAGGGAAACTCCTGCACCAAGGCAAGTGGCTCACCCAGGGCTAAATTCAGCAGAAATTTCCTCATCTGATGGGGGAACTCAACACAATGGAGACCATTGATTCCTAAGGAGGGAGTATTGATCCAGGTGGATATCGGTGGCCACCCACCTTTTTCAGCTAGCTCAAAACAACTTTCTGGCAATTTTCGTAATTTACTATTTTTAGCCGTTTTTTCGGTCCTGAACTTCCGGAGCCGTTTTGAGGCCCTGAGCGACATTTTTTTGGGTATGTTGCAATTGAAAATTTTCATCATGAAATTTTTGGCAATTGTTGTATTCCTCGGATAGATCTTTCCAACAGGCTATCGTACACCTAAAACGAAGATCATATGCAAACGTTACGACTCCGAGAAGTTGATGTATTGACTTACCGAAACAGGGCCTACATGACTTTTGGTGCTTCATCTCCTAGGGTTAGGTTTTTGGATGTCTAGGGTTTTTGAAACTCCTATTTATTGTTAAAGGGCCTTAAGAGCCTCCTTGTAATTATCTTCTTGTAAATGAGCGCAACCATCACATCTCTCCTTAGAGATAAGCCACCACCATTCCAACAAGCTTGTTTTCTGCTGCATTTTACAGTTTCATCCTATTTCCTTATTGAATAGAAAACCAATTTTACTGTATCTTTGATATTCTGTGTTAAGCATATGTTAATAATTTGTAGTCATTTCATTATGCTCATAAAATTTGAATCACAGAGAGACATGTGGCGATAGATCGCAAGCTTCGCGTAAATTGCATTGGAGTTTTAGTTGAAAGTTGAAACTTCCGAAACCCAAAGACCTGAAGGAAATTTGGGTTGTCAGACCCAGAGGACAAGTCGCATAAATCTGTGGATTTTTGGTAAAGACCTGAAGTAAAAATCAACCATCTTATTTGAGAGGAAACCTGACAACAATTTGCATACGTCGAGGGGGAGTGAAAGTTGAGAATTGAGAAATTCAAAGTCCGAAGACGTGAAGGGATCGCAGTCATTGATCCAAGAGGGAAATGTGTCAGTGGATTATCAATTCTAGATAAAATCCATTGGGGAAAAGAGAGAGTTGAGATTTGAGATTTCTGAATTCTGAAAATCCGAAGTGACGAGAGTCGTCGTGGTGAAGGTGGACACATGGCGCCAAATCTAGAACTCTAGAAGAAGAGAGAGGGGGAAAAGGTTCAAAGACCCAGAGAATATCTCAATCATTTATCAAGGAGGGAGATGAAGGACCATTGATCTAGTTAAGGAGGCCAAAGTCTCGAAGTAGGAGAAGAACCGTCGATTGAGGAGGACGCATGGCAGATGATATTCTCTTTCATAGAAATCTCTCCAGAAGAAACGAGAGTTTGAGAACTGAAACTCCTGAAGGCCAGACTCACAGAGGAAATCGTAGCCACACATTTGTAGTGACAGGTGTCAGTAGATATTCCACTCTGGAAGACAACTACTAAGGAGGAAACTAGGGTTGAGAGTTGAAACCCCTGAAACCTGAATCACAAAATAAATCACAACTGTTGATTTAGAAAGGTTAGATTTGATCCATAGATTTGGAAAGGATGGATCTGAGCTGTTACTTTAGAAGCACTGTCAAGTTCGTTGAGATCGATGGTATCTTCACATTGCGGGGACCGAAGGTGCGCTAACTTTAAAAAATTGAGGCTCGACCGCAATCCAGACTATGGTTTTCGAAAAAGGACACGTGGAGGCTCAAGGTGGATTGCGGGGTGAAAAGTAGTTTGGTTTCAATCCACCCTTGGCCACGCTTGTAATTGCATGGTTATGTAAGGCCATCACCCAAGGTCATATCAAGGAAGGGGCTTATCAAAAAAAGAGGTAGCACCCAGACTCTGATATTTCATAGGCGTGAAGGGGAAGGTCCCGAGTACCATTAGACTTGCACCCAGAATTCAAAAGGTTATGCATTTAATTACAAAGCAAGACCATCAGGTTCTCAGAGAGTCGTTTGGCTTCATAATCAAATATATTTGACTGGGAGGTCAGACTGGTTCCTCGACTTTCCAAATTAGAAACCATGAATGGAGAATCTGTCCTTAAAGAAGAGAAAAAAAAAAGTATGCCCCATTGTGGGTGTGTTACATTAAGTAAAATAAAGTTTACACAAATATTGCATCAATTGAGTGTAGCTTGGGTAGTTGGGACGAATGATTGTTATCCTCCCCACTTAGGTTCATTTTGCATAAAGTGACATGTTAAATTCATAATGAGTATATTGTTATAATGGCTTTGAGTCATGTTGTTAATTTTTCTTATACCCTGAAGATTATAGATGTCAAACCTCCACCTCATAATAAAATATTAGTTATAAATATTTTTACAAGTAATATATTTTTCTCTAAAATATTTTAAAATTATATTAAATAAAACTTCAGTATTATTTTGTGGAAATATATAATATAAAATTATATAATATATGGTAAAATTTATGACATAAATAAAATAAAAGACAAATTTCCATATTTTAATATACAAATAAATTGATTATTATAATAATGACTAAAATACATTTCAATATTTTAGTAAAATTTGATTTATGAAAACTCAACATATTTATGCTCAAAAAATTTAGAATTCATTTTTTAAGAAGATAATAAAAAAAATCAAAAATTCAAAAATACATAAAATCACGAATAATTCAATTATTAAAAGAGTGGTTAACCAGAAGATTTAAACCACTAGATTAGGTGCTAACGGTTGGGTCCATGACACCATCCGCATGTCATCTGGTTGCGAACTTGTCTAGCAGTACATTGATGATTTATGGAGTAGCATGTAGCACTAAACTTGATGATTGTAGCTCTAGAGACGTGGAATATGTTGGAAAATGTTGTGAAGGCTCAGTGGGATGATGATAATCTGAGTGCTCTAAAAGACAACACTAGACAAGTACTAAGTAACCCACTCTATTATTTTTGGTTTCTTTGTATGATTCATAGTGTTTGGATTCTAGGTTAGAGTGGGGCATCCGTTGGGATCATGCTCTACTTTAGTATGAATTATGAAGCTTCCCTTGTTGCAGCTTGTGACTCTGCTTTTCCTTTATCTAAGCCCAAATTTAACCACTATGCCAAAAAGGAATGTTGTCAAGATAGGGGGAGGTAGGAACAAGAAACCCATGGCCTACACTCTAAAGGAACCCCACCATGAGGAACCAAGATGCATTACCTGGGTTGAGAAAGAAGCCCTTGTACTGGAGAGATTATTTAACTCTAGGTTCCCAAACTCTATCAAAATCGAACTAGAAGAAATAGAAAGCATAATAAAAAGAAGGAAGACAAAATCTGTTTAATGAATAGATTCAAGAGGAATTCGAGGTATGGGTTCAGGACCCGGGTTTTTCTTGAACCTGATATACAAAATTCTTCCAAATTACTTAAAATTATTGGATGGTGAAAGCCCTTAGAACCCAAGTTCTAGAGGAGAGGAATTCACAATAACAAAACATCCTGCATATAATTGAATTGTCAGATGGAAATTTTGAGGTAGTTTGCAAAGTCATGTTTAGGATAAAAATTGTTGTTTCATAGGTTACAGATGAAATTGAGGTCATGGACCATAAGGAGGGATCCCTTGGCTCCATCGGAACACAATCCAACCCCATCCATCTAGATGAATACCGCCAGCCTTCAGATACAACACATGATGAATGGAGGGAATTCAAACAACCAGTGGACCCACCTATGGATAACAATTTCTTGCCTCCTATTGTTTGATGTCATAATAGTATATTGTTATCTAGTTTATATGTGCAGTTATAGTATAGTAGTTAAGGTTATTATCTCCTTTTGTAAAGCAATAAATAGTTGGACAATTCTAAAAATTATGGAAAGTATTCTCCTACTCAGTTGGTGCAGGAATTGTTTACCCTTGTAGTAGTTCTCCACTAGAGACATATGTACCATTTTTGATATAATATAATGTTATGTTTGCGTTTTTATCTTACAAAAATATTAAAAAAAACAATTTGAAAAACAGGTTATCCATTTAAATTATTTCTAAGGAATCTTAATGGAAATTTCACAAATTTTCTTCTATATTCACAATAGTATTATAGAAAATGCTTAGTGATTTCCCTTGAATAGTGACTCAACATATATTTGATAAGACTGATGTATATGAATAACCCATTCAAGCTTGATATTGACTAGTAATGAGGTTGTTGTATATGAATTACCCATCAAAGCTCGTTGTAGGTGTAAATCATAAACAATTATCTACATTAGAGAAACGTTTCCCTCCAACAAGCAATCAAATGAGAATGAGTCATCTGGGTACCATTCTATGGTTCTAGCGATCCATGATCAACAAACTGAGTAAGGGAATGCTCCCAAATTTAGAAAGGGGATGCATAGAAACCAAATAAGAGAGTGTTGTGGCTTTCAATTAACTATTAAACATTCAAATGAATAAAAATTAACTCGGTAGAGATGAGCCAATGAACAAAATAGTAATGTGAATCACTATGGTTAATGCACAACAAGCAATCACTCGATTTTTTTAATGATGGATTCAAATTTTTTGGGGGAGAGAATGCTAACATTTCATCTTATCCCATCGAACACATTGGGGAAGAGTTAAGAAAATTCGGGTAGTTTTTATGTTTTACATAGTGTCCAAACAAGATTTAAAAGCTAGACCGGAATCAAGCACACATTAAATTCAATCACACCATAGAAAATTTACCTTGGAAACTTAAACAAGAAAACCAACCTTTGTGGTTGGTTTTATTATGTTCAAGTAATGGTTAGAAAAGTGAGTTGTGCATTCCTAATCAAGGATTTGTGCATTCTTACTCATTGGAAAATTACAAATGGTTTTAGCTCAAAGATAACCTTCAATCTTCAAATAAGCTTCGTCTTTCAAGTCCTTCATTTTTTTCTACTACCTTGTTTCATTTCCTCCCAAGCTCCTTTACTCTCCTCTTCATTCCATAACCTTCTCTACAACCTTCATATTTAATGAGCTTCTTTGAAAGACGAGCATTCAAGATGATTCTTTTCCTCTTTGTGTGGTTTTGGCTCTTTTTGACCTTTTCTTTTTAATTTGTTTTAATACAAAGTTTAAGAAAAATGAGAAATCCATTTTGGATCAAAAGAAATATAGTCAATTTAGACACAATGGTACTAATTATGGGTAATGTTATTTGCCATTTTTATTAAAGGTTAATGACAATTATCGTGGAGCTTGTTGAGATGGAACCTTTTGGTTTAAAATTTACCATGATCGAAATGTTTGTAGAAGCTAGGGCACATAAATTATAGCGCATAAGTTTTACTTTTGTAAATATACATGTGAAAATCATCTTGTTTTACAAGTTGATATCTCAAAATCTTTGATAAATGTATTTCCTCTTGTTTTACAAGTTGATAATCCAAAATCTTTAATAAATGTATTTTTTTAAGGGTAGTGGAATCGCTTCTTTAACGAATATTTAACAATGTTGTGTGGCAGCGTAGTCCCTGCCAACAAGGTTACAAAGTAAATTGTGGAACGAATTGTAAATGATGGAAGTGTTCAGTGCAAAAGGCATATCATGGAAATGTTGTGTGCAACATGTATATCATGAAACATGGGGTATAACATTTCGTTAGCGCCGAGGCGTGACCCTGTGGAGCAAGGTAAATTGTGGAAAATGGGGTGCAAAATGTATATGATGGAAATGTTTTTTTGAACATGTATATCATGGAACATCGACCCAACAAAGAGATAGGAAACTGCAACGAAGATGTGGCAAGCATCATTGAGAACAGGTGGTATCCATGCAGTAAATGATGCTTGGCATGTAGAGAACAATTTATTTTTTGAAAGTATATAACAAAATACAATTTGTTCATAGTGGAAGAAAAAAATTGGAAATTTATCCATGCAGCAAATGATGCTTGGCATGTAGAGCACCATTTATTTTTTGAAAGTATATAACAAAATATAAATTTGTTTGTCATATAGAATGGTGAAAGATAAAATTGTATGAAGACAAAATTTAAAAGGAGATAAGAAAACAATTTTATTTGAAATATGTCAAAAAATAAAAGGTTGTTACATACTACTGGAAATTTTGAAATATATAAAAAAATAAAAGTTTGTTACATATTAATGGAAATTTCAATATGTTTGTCATGTAGATTGGGATTGGGGATCCCGCGGAACATTAGAGAAATATGTACAAGAAACAAGACTGTAGAAAGAAGATAGAGTGCAATACCTGCAAAAAAAATAAATTGAAAGGTATAAGTGTTTGCCTAGACATTTCCATTTAAAAAAGTGGAATAACTGGGTTGATAAACAAAGTAGGATGTGATCAGTAGACTTATAGTGATGGTACATATGAGCCCTTTGGCTATTTGCTTGCAGTTGTTGTTTCATTGATGTCGTCGACAACTGTTGGAATCCTGGCAACTGCCTGTTGTCTTTCGTCAGCGACCTACTTCAATTCCCTTTTGAGCCATTCTTCAATGTAGCTTCTCATTGGGGTGATTTTGATATCATTCCGGATTTTTATGTTGAAAATATTGTTTTCTAATTTTCAGAACTCGATAGAAAGATTACACAAAGCCTAATGAATTTCTTCATTCTGTACTGAATAGTCGACTAGACAGTCGTCGACGTGAGCTTGATCATATTCAAGGATTGTTACACATTATTTTCGTCATCCCTATGACCGTTAATGATGTAAACCTATCTGTTGCCTTCAGAGGGGTCAGTGGCCTGAGTTCCTAAAGAAAGAAGGGAGAATAACTTTTCCTGAGAAAAGAAGTTGCATTTCCCTTTGTAAAAACCCTATTAAAGATGATTTTTGCATGCTGCATTATGGCTAGGGTGTGAGAATGCCTGATTCTCGCAGGCTGCACCATAGCTGGGTTGTGAGAGGTTCATAGGTTTCTCTATAAGAAAGGTGTGAGAATGCTCATACGTGGTAAAAATGAGCATCTTCTCGATGCTTCTAGAAGGAGAAACTTCCATGGTGAGGTGGAATCCGAATGGTTTGGATCTTACTCACTTTCATGATTTAGTGGGATCATCCTAACCTCCTCACCTTATCCTCTTCAACTTATAAAAGGAGAGGAGCTCTCATGGAGAAGGTTAGCTTTTGTAGCTTTTTATTTTGGAGCTTGGATTGGATTGAGCTTTGGAGATTGTTGGCTTGGCTAGATGAGCCATTTTGTCAAGATAGATTGTGAATATTATCAGATCTATGCTCTTAGAATTCTTGGAGTGGAAGTGTGTGGGGAACGAAGGACAGTTGGAAGGGACCTTACGATATCAAGGCCATGGTTGTAATCTCTCTTTCACATTTGATATGATACAGTAATATGATTCTTTCCTATAAAGCCTGTTGTGTTTTATTGTATGATTCCTTGATCACATACATAAGTTTATATTGAGTTTATGCTATTACTATCACTTTGGTTGGTTGTGTTCTTTTGTAGATTCATCATTGTATGAGCGTTGGAAAGGAGCTAGGATGGCGATGGCAAGAGGAAGCGGTGTTTAAACGGTATGTCACCTATCCCTCTTTAGTTAGTAAATTCAATATCTAAAACTTAAGGAAATCATCATGTTCTAGTGTGTTTTGTTCTAGATCTAGGTGGATCTAGGGAAATCAGTTAGTGTCCGCACCTACCGATTTATCCAATAACAAGGATGTTGTAAAACTTTTGCAGAGACAACTCCTTAAACATATCAACCTATTTATCGAACTCTTGCCTAGTTAAGGGCATGGAGTTTGTGATTAAGTAGGGTTCTTGGA
The DNA here is from genome assembly GCA_009831015.1 of Picea engelmannii. NCBI lineage: Eukaryota > Viridiplantae > Streptophyta > Pinopsida > Pinales > Pinaceae > Picea > Picea engelmannii. The sequence goes on along the minus strand of ML778538.1, from coordinate 30,626 downwards.
AGTCGTTGGTCTTTCTGGCTAAGTTTATTCTTGATATCCTTGTGAATAATTTATATTTCTTTGATATGGCTTGTTCACATGACTGAACAATGAGATGCAGGTTCTTCACTTTTTCTTTCCATCATGCATTTAATTGACAGATCTGGTTTTTGGATGGAAGATCTTGTTGTCTTCTTTTTGTTTATGTCATATTGTTAACAATGGTGCCAAAAGGAAGGACCATCATTAAATAGAAATTTTCTTCATCTTTTAACTCTGCCTGCAAATGTTCGATCAAACTATGTGCCTTGGTTCCAAGGGAAGTGATGGTTTGTGATGTTTTCCACGCCTCGATAACTAGTTCAATCCTTTTCTTGATATTATTGTCCACATATCCTCTACATGATGTGAGGAGGCTGGAGGATGATTTTAAGTTGGTTGTAGGGGTGGAAGTCATGGCTATTTCCAAAAGATTGACAAGCAATGGAATAGGAATCAAAGCCTATTCCAATTCCTTGACCCGGTCCTTCAGTTTGGCATTCTTGGGCTCGATGCCTCCAATGGAATCATGAAGTGCATCTTTTCTCTCATTGTGAAGTTGCAGATTTGGGATGGCCACATGTTGGCAATGTCAACCTCTGAACGAGATTTTCCTTTCTTATTTTTTACATCTTTTTTCTCAATTATCAATTTTTTGGATTGGCTGTCAAAAACAACGCTCTGGAACACAACGGATTTATCTTCATCAAAATTTTCAGTATCGGATATGTTCATTGGACAGATATGTTGGATGGCATATCTGAACTAATCAAGGTATCATAGCATGCTATCTAGATCAGTGTCAAGTTCCATGTTCTCACTCTGAATTTCCAGCTCTTCCGCCTGTCCCACATTTTTTTTTCTCTTCTTCTCTACTGGAAGTTTGTGAGAACTATGAATTTTAGAGTGAGGATGTTGTTATCTCCTCCTCCATTTCAAGAACTCTGAGTTTCTTTGTTGCTGTGGTGGGTTGTTGGAGCGATGCTCCGAGATGTCATACTTTTTTTAGTGCTATTTGTCAATTGAACACTATTGTCACCGGGGCCTTTCCCCTGTTGTGTGTACAATTTTGTGCATCTTTGCACTATGTCTAGGTCATCGGCATCAGAAGAAGGAGCGTTGCCGCCAGTGTCTCTATTTTTGGACATGTGTTTTTTGAAAAATAAATCGACAAGGCCAAGTGTTTGTAAATGTTGTCAAAAAATATTATCGGGGTCGAATCCTCTTATGCTTTCAACATATCTCAGGTTGAAGATGCTAGAATGTGTGGCGAATTCATTAATTTTGTTTTTGTTTTTCAATATGAACTCCCCTACTTTCCTAGGTAGAGGAATGAACTATTTTTTTCTTCTTTTGCAATAGCTACAACCAGTAGTTGTATTGTCATGTTACTTCTAAAACAAACATTATGTCTGTAATGTGACATGGAAGGAGAGAAGGCTTTTTCATGGAGCCAAAAATTCTTATCATAGTGTAATTATTAAAATGTTCAAGTGTCCCCTTCCAGTCCAAAAAATTGGCTGCTTGTTCAAATATGTGGGGAGAATCTTCTCCTAACAACAAAAATTTGAAAACAGACATGAAGCCATTAAAAAACTCATAAAAACAGTGGGAAGCCTTGTGCTTCCACAAGACATGGTACCAGAACATTACTGGGTCGAATTCCCAGTTGACATTATTGGACAGAGACAGTTGTGGAAACTGACAACAATGCGCTATCGCAAAAACTAAGTAGGATGACATATAAAATTTATTTTCCCTTTTGAAGCTTCACAATTGGGAATAGATTTCAAGGGAAATTAACTTGCCCCAATAAAAAATGGCTTGTTCGTTGACTGTGAAATACAAAATATAAAGAGCCATCCGAGAAACAGTTGTTGTGGATTCCTATCCTGTTATTCTTGTAAAGAGCCATGCAATTTCGCGGAATGGATTTCTAAATGAACTAACCTGCAAGCTTGTGATATCTTTAGGAACTAGAATGGGGTCTTCTAATAAATGGGGCAAGAGGTCCAATCAGTTATTATGCTTTGCTAGGAACTATTTGCAATCTTCTCCTTTGAATGTCAATGTTGGCTCCGACAATCTTACCATCTGGTGGAAGACCTGAGGTGACAAAGAAACAAAAGAGTGGTCCCGTAGTGGAATAATTCTTTTGTCTAAAATAAATTTATAGGCGCACCAAGAGACTAGGTCCTTACAGTAAAAAACCTCAAGGACACAGCCTGCATAAGAAATCCCAGAGGTCCAAATTACTTGGTTCTGTGCGGCAGAGGTTGAGTAATAAGAATATGCCCTGGACCACTAGAATTTGTGGTCCTCGTGCCCAATGATGTTCAATGTATCTCCACAGAACTGTTGTCGAATTGATGCCATAGGTTTATGAGAATGTTGGTTTTCTCCAGACGATGGTTGAAATGAACACTTAGAGCTGATAATGTAAATCTGAACTAAATCTTGGTTAAATGATTTTGAATGGGAAAGCTCCTCGAGCCTTTCCCTGATTAATGACAATATGTATGGGTGGTGCATGATGAACTGTTAGTAGTAAAGCTTACTTATTGCATATTTAGAAATGCAAAGGTGGTAGGTACGACAAAGAGAAATTAAGGATTGGAGGTTTCGTAACATGCCAAGGCGGCGACATGCAAACGACATTTCATGATTTTGAAATCAACACTCGGAAGGGATAATATAACCCCCCACAAATCTTGGTTTAATACGCATTAATAGGATATCTCCTTGAGCCTTTCGCCCATCAATGACAATCTATACGGCTCATGCATGATGAGTTGTTAGAAATAAATGTCAGTAATTTCATATTTAGAAACAAGATATGTATATATATATATATATATAAACAAGTACGAAGGTCACAGACAAGATGGAGAGCAAGGAAAGAATGGAAAAGTTTGAAAAGCGGTCGGACGACATTCAAAAAAGGGTTACGGGGATACTCTGGAGAGGCGAGTATTCCATGGTCAAATTTTATGTATCAGAATTTTTTACTGCAAAACATGTAAAACAGAATAGAGAATGATGAGGAAGTTCAGTGGTCGGTTTGTATATTTGTGGAATTCCAGGAAAGTGGCTAAGTATGGAATAGATAAATGGTCAGGCAGACTCGTTCTCGGAAGAGAGGATTGAAATTTTTGTGAACGGACCAACCCAACGACACGCAAATGACATAACATGATGTTTGAAATTAACGCTTTCTAATTGCATGCCTAGAAATAATATCTTATATATAATTGGTAATTGATAATTGTGAAAGGGCACAGGCACGGGAAGCAACGATTAGGAACTAAATATTTCTTGAACTGGCCAAAACGACGATCTGCAAAAGAAATTCGAAGAGATGTCGAAGTATGGAAAGAGGACATACGGGATTCGAAATGGGGAGACAATAGTTCCACAGAAGACGTGAGGACCTGCAAGTCTTCCCACATGCGTAGCCAGACATTCTTGAAAAAATGAATAAGTGATGAGAAAGATAAAGTTTAGGGAAAAGAGAAACGAATATTTGGCTAAGTATAGAAGACGAAAAAGAAGGGCCAATATATTCACATCTGTAACAGATATCCCATTTTCCTTCCAAGATATATACTTGGAAAGAAGTGCGAAGGTGGCGGGCACATAAAACAACGACTAGGAATACAATCCACGAGTTTACTTGGTTCTTGGTTGTATGTTTCGTCTGTCAATTTGTATATTGCGAAACTCTGATTCATTTTTTTAGCCAGCCAGCCCGCAAGTCGAGTTGTCAATTTGTATAATGCGGAACTCTGGGTGTTGTTTGTAGGACACAGAACTATAGAGGAAATGATTTTCCCTTTAATATACCTTATGTGACACAAATGTGGTATGACTTGTTTTAGCACTTTTCCATTTGTAAACAATGGCAATATTGAGCCCACCAGCCATGGAGGCCATGTGTCAATTTGTATATCGCAAAACTCTGAATGTTGTTTGGAGGTCACGAAAAGATAGAAGTGCAATATTGATCTAGCCAACGCAAAAGTCCACCTATCAATTTGTATATCACGGAAATCTGGGTGCTACTTGTAGGACACAGAACAATAGAGGGAAAATTTAGAGAAAGGGGAAGTGTTTGACGAAAACATGTGAATCCGCCAAGCCGCCCAACAAGGCATTTTCGAAAGAAAAAAAAATGATTAAGTATGAGGAAGAGAAGCTATAGGGGATAAAAGAGTGGGAAAATAGAAAGGCAGAGGGCAGTTTTCATAAGCGCGAATTCATTTCAAAGAATCCCCATTGTTGCAAAACCATCATTTTCTACTAATTGTCAGCAAACGCTTTGTTGAATATTAGATTTTATTGCAACCTGTGCATGTAAGTATGTTCTTGATACATTCTACCATGACTGTAACACATTAACTTAAGTATTAAACTTCATTTTCTACTAATTGTCAACAAATGATTTGTTAAAGATTAGATTTTATTGGAGCGTGTGGGTGTAAGTGTGTTTTTGATACACTCTTCCATGACTGTAACATATTAACTTAAGTATTAAACTTCTTGCATTATGGGTTGTTAGCATTAAAAATTAGTAACTGTATGTCTGGAAACAATATTGATGATTACATGGGTATTGCTATGTTTTATCTGAATTACGAATAGAATTGAACGTTGGTTTGAAACTGTATGTAGTCTATTTTTTTGTTTGCATAAAAGCCTAATGGATTGACACAAAACATTGTCATATAATTGTTACATGTTCCATATTAGAAAAACTAACCTAAGTAAACACAATATTGAAGAACTACAAGACCACCGAACCATGCCAATGAGAAGAGGCGTTAAATACAGAAAAGACGCAACAATGAAGACTCCAAGGAAAAAAAAATTGATAGCAAATCCATTTAAAAAAAAAAAAAAAAACACTGAGTATTGTACATCTATCCCTAGAAATTGGACCCATTTCTTCGGACCAAAACATTGAATGTATCTACAACAAACATAGGCATGATATTCGTAGTATGTAGGATCCTTGCAAATTTCTCTTCAATGAATCATCCTGTGGTAAAATTGATAGTTTTCATAAGCTTCTCGTGACGAAGAAGACAAAAAAATGTTGCAGGGAAAATGGAACAACTCTTAACTGAAATTTAGGACACAACTAGAAACCGCCTCGGCATAGTCGAAAAAACTTTAGGGACACAAGTTGCATGTGCAATTTCAGAGGCCCAAATTAGTCCATTCTGGGTGGAAGGAGATGACTAGTAGAAATATGCCTTGCAGTAGTGAGAGTTATGGACCTGATTTTCAAAGATGTTAATTGTATATCCAGAGAAAAACATAGTAGTCCTGCAACTAAATAATTTTTTGTCTTGAAATATATCTCTGGGAACATCAACATATCATTTCTTTACAATGAAACTCTTCCACCCAGAATGGAGTAATTTGGACCTATAGAATTCCTACTTTCGAGATACAAAGTGGCTATTGCGTTCAACATCGATTTATTTTCTGAAACTCATTTTGGTGTTTCCAGGACCGCCATCACTGAGTTGGGAAGTTCTGCCCATTATAGTTGATTTCAATTTGGGCGCAGGAGTGGGAACAGTCTCTGCATTGCCATCATCCATTGTCGTATCATCGCCCATCATATCATCTTCTTCTAGCTCAGAATCCATGACATCAACCTCTGCACCAACCATCAATCCAACTGGGAAGGTTCTCAGACCAGGCAGGGTTGCCTTGGAATTCTTTGGCTTGAAATATATCTCTCAGTGTACCAAGGGACCATCTCCTTTTTTTCTCTTGGGTGGAGGGATATCAGTAGTAAGAATATTCCCTGGAATAGTGGAACCTCTGGCCATTGTGGTTGAATGTGTTTACTTTATCTGGAAAGAACTGCTACCACAAGTTAACGAGAACTTTTGTTTTCTCTAGACGATGTTTGAAATGAAAATTGGGGAGAGATAATATAAGCCTATGGAAATTATGGTATCTCCTCAAGCATTTCGTTGATCAATGACACTCTCCAGGGTTCATGTGGAATGAGATATTACCATTAAAGTTTACTAATTTCATATTTAGAAAAAAGTGAGAAGGTCACGGTGATGACGAAGAGAGATGAAGAATTAGAGATTTCTTAAAGGCACCAACTTGTCGGCATACAAAAATAGATTGCATCATGTTTGAAATGAATACTTGGAAAGGATAACACACTTCTCCGCAAATCTTCATTTAATTCGTAGTAATGACAAATATTCTCCAGCCTTCCGAACATTAATGACAATCTTAACGGTTCTTGTAGGATGAACTACTTTCATTAAAGCTTAATTATTGCATATCTGGAAACAAGTACGAAGGTAGCGGTAATGGAGAATTTCCACGAATCACTGTACATTTTATTTACCCGCCAACTCGTGAAATAGATTCCAAGAAATGCCCAAGTATGGAAAGTGGTCGGGTGGGTTACAAAACAAAAGGGCAGAAGATATACCCAGGGCAGAAAACCTTGCACCTAGACATTTTCCGAAAAATGAGTAAGTAAAGAAAGGGAAAGCAGAGAGAAAAGAGAAAGCAGATGGAAATTTTCGGAAGTGGGAATTGGTCTTAACAGTAACAATGGAGTGCATTAAACATGTTAACAAGTTCTTCAATCAAGGAAGAGGTACATCGAGCGATGTTTATAGTTTTCAGGATTTGTTTGTATAAGAGAAGCATCAAAAAGTTACAAGACAATTATTTTTTGGATGTTTAAGTAAATTTTTTATATTGTTAGCTTCACCGCAAGTATAACAATGATGAATATGAATTTATGATTGTTCCATTAGACTTTTCATAGTATATATTATTTTATTTCAATTTGTTTTCTAATTTGTGGGTCGCGGAAGTCAGGGTGTTGTTTGCAGGCGACAGAACAATGGAAATGCAATATTGAACCCACCTATTGGGTAACTCACCTATTTAGAAAACTGTGAGCCAAATTTTTTTTACAATATCAAATGGGGAATTCATCTGTCGGGCTTGTGATATAAAAGTAAGTGAAATCTGAAGACGTGAATCCACCAACTTTCACACCTAGAAATTTTTCGAAAAATGAGTAATACACACTAAATATGTACTATAAAGTATGAACATGAGATTTTATAGACATATACGGATCTCTCATTCCATACTTAACCACTTTTTGGATCATGGTTTCTCGGGTTGGCGGGCTCAAAAGTGGGCCTCTATTGTTCTGTGGCCTACAAATAGCACCCAAAATTCCACGATATAGAAGTTGACAAGCAGACCTGCGAGCTAGTTGGGTCAACATTGCATTCCTATTGTTTTGTGTCATACAAACAACACTCAGAGTTCCACGACATACAAATTGACAGGCGGACTCCAGGCCTGACAACCTCAAGACTGCGATTGTTTACAGATAGGTAATCTCTATCAAATATTTAACATTATCTAAAAACATTGTTTTCAATACTAAATTATTAATATTAAATATTGAAATTGTACAATTTAATTAGACAAAAAGGTTTGTACAATATGAAACGGGGAAGCAGTCAGTTGGGTTGGTGATATAAAAGTAAGTGAAATCTGAAGACATGAATCCGCCAACTTTCGCACCAAGAAATTTTCCGAAAAAAATGAGTAATACATAATATGTACTTTTAGAAAGTACAGACATGAGATTTTATAGAGAATGTATTGATCCCACATTCCATACTTAGCCACTTTTTGGATTGTGGGTTCTCGGGTTGGCGGGCTCAAAATTGGGCATTTATTGTTCTGTGTCCTACAAATATCACCCAAGAGTTCTGCCATATACAAGTTGACAGGTGGACTTGCGGGTTGGCTTGCTCAACATTGCATTTCTACTTTTTTGTGTCCTTCAAACCCCACTCAAACTGACACCATATACAAATTAACAGAGGGACTCCAGGGCTAGCGGGCTCAAGATTGTGATTATTTATGGATGTTGATCCCCATCAACTATCTAACACTACCTAAAAACAATATTTTCAATACTAAAGTATTAATATTAAATATTGATATTCTACAATTTAATTACATAAAATTATTAAAGGATGATAAATATATTATTTAAAAGAAAAGCCCGCCTATTCGGAAACTTGCGTTACAAATTTTTTGTATAATATGAAACGGGGAAGAGGTCGGTCGGGCTGGTGATATAAAAGTGGGTGGAAATCTGAACACCTGTATCCGTCAAGTTCTGAACCTAGAAATTTTCCCAAGAAACCAGTAATACATACTAAATATGTACTTTTATAAAGTATGGGCATGAGATTTTATAGAGCATGTACGGATCCCTCATTCCATACTCAACCAATTTTTGGATCGTGGGTCCTCGAGATGGCGAGCTCAAAATCGGGCCTCTGTTGTTTCATGCCCTACAAATAACACCTAGAGTTCCATGATATACAAATTGACAATTGAGCTTGCGAGCTATTTGAATTTTAAGGGCCTCATGTTCATGTGATAGCACAATTGGAATTGGGCCAGTTTATATTCATTTATTACAATATGAAACAGGGAAGTTTTCAGTCGGGTTGGTGATATAAAAGTAAGTGAAATCTAAACACGTGAATCCACCAACTTTCGCACCTAGAAATTTTTCGAAAAACGAGTAATAGATACTAAGTATGTACTCTTATAAAATATGGACATGATATGTTTATAGAGCATGTACGTATCTCGCACACCATACTTGGCCACTTTTTGGATCGTGGGTTCTTGGTCTGGCAGGATCGAAATTGGTCCTCTACTACTGCATATCCTACAAATAGCACCCAGAGTTCCATGATATACAAATTGATAGGCGAACTTGTAGACTGGTTGACTTAACATTGCACTTCTATTGTCCCGTGTCTTCCAAACAACACTTGGAGGAAATGAGAAATACATACTAAAAGTGTACTTTTATAAATGATGGACATGAGATTTTATAGAGCATGTACAAATCCCTCATTCCATATTTAGCCATTTTTTGGATCGTGGGTTCTCGGGCTGGTGGGCTCAAAATTGGGCCTCTATTGTTCTATGCACTACAAACAACACCCAGAGTACCGCGATATACAAATTGACAAGAAGACTTGCAGGTTGTTTGGGTCAACATTGCACTTCTATTGTTCTGTGTCCTCCAAGAAGCAGTCGGACTTCCGCGAAAGACAAATCGATAGACGGACTCCAAGACTAGCGGGCTCAAGATTTCCATCATTTACGGATGGGCATCCCTATCAACTATCTAACATTATAAAAAAACATGATTTTCAAATACTAAATTATTAAATATTAAATATTGATATCGCATAATTTAATTACATAAATTAACAATATTGAACCCGTCGATCCGGTAACTTGCCTATTTGGAAAAACCACAAGCCAAAAAGGTTGTACAATATGAAGACGTGATATAAAAGTAAGTGAAATATGAAGATGTGAATCCACCAATTTCTGTATCAAGGAATTTTCCACAAAATGAGTAATACATACTAAATATGTACTATCAAGTATGGACATGAGATTTAGTAGATCATGTACAGATCCTGCATTCCATACCTAGCTACTTTTTGAATCATGGGTTGTCGGGCTAGCGAGCTCAAAATTGGGTCGTTACTGTTTTGTGCCCTACAAATAGCACCCAGAATTTCGCGATATACAAATTGACAAGCGAACCTTCGAGCTGGCTAGCTCAACATTGCACTTCTATTGTTCCATGTCCTCCAAACAACACTCGGATCTCCACGATATACAAATTGACAAATGAAATTCAGGGCTGGCGGGCTCAAGATTGCCATTGTTTACGGATGGTAATTCCTATCAACTATCTAACATTATCTAAAAACATTATTTTCAATACTAAATTATTAATATTAAATATTGATATTGTACAATTTAATTAGACAAAAATGTTTTGTACAATTTGAAACTGTGAAGCGATCGGTCGGGCTGGCCATATAAAAGTAAGTGGAAATCTAAACACATGCATCTACCAACTTCCACACCTAGAAATTTTCTGAGAAACAAGCAATACATACCAAATATATACTTTTATAAAGTATGGACATGAGATTTTATAGAGTATGTACAAATCCTTCATTCCATACTTAGTCACTTTTTGGATCGCAGGTTCTTGGGCTGGCGAGCTCAAAATTCAACGTCTATTGTTCTGTATCCTACAAATAGCAACTAGAGTTCTGCGATATACAAATTGACAGGCGGAATTGCGGGTTGCCTGGGTCAACATTTCACTTATATTGTCCCGTGTCCTCCAAACAACACTCGGAGTTCCGTGACACACAAATTGACATACGGATTCCAGGTCTGGCAGGCTCAAGATTGTGATTGTTTACAGATGGTCATCCTATCTAACATTATCTAAAAACATTATTTTCAAATATAAAATTATTAATATTAAATATTGATATTGTACAATTAAATTTGACAAAAAGGTTTGTACAATATGAAACGGGGAAGTGGTCAGTCGAGTTGGTGATATAAAAGTAAGTGAAATCTGAAGACGTGAATTCGCCAACTTATGCACCAAGAAATTTTCTGAAAAAAATGAGTAATACATAATATGTACTTTTAGAAAGTACAGACATGAGATTTTATAGAGCATGTAATGATACCGCATTCCATACTTAGCCACTTTTTGGATCGCGGGTTCTTGGGTTGGTGGGCTCAAAATTGGGCCTCTATTTTTCTGTGCGCTACAAACAACACCCAAAGTACCGCGATATATAAATTGACAAGCAGACTTGCGGGTTGTCTGGGTCAAAATTGCACTTCTATTATTCCGTGTCCTCCAAGAAGCAGTCAGAATTTCGTGATAGACAAATTGATAGATGAAATCTAGGACTGGTGGGCTCAAGATTGCCATTGTTTATAGATGGACATCCTTATCAACTATCTAACATTATAAAAAAAACATGATTTTCAAATATTAAATTATTAAATATTAAATATTGATATCACACAATTTAATTACATAAATTAACAATATTGAACCCGTCGATCTGGTAACTCGCCTATTTGGAAAAACCACGAGCCAAAAAGGTTGTACAATCTGAAGATGTGATATAAAAGTAAGAGAAATCTGAAAACGTGAATCCGCCAATTTTCGTATCAATGAATTTTCTGAAAAATGAGTAATACATACTAAATATGTACTATCAAGTATGGACATGAGATTTAGTAGAGCATGTACAGATCCCACATTCCATACCTAGCCGCTTTTTGAATCATGGGTTGTCGGGTTGGCGAGCTCAAAATTGGGTCGTTATTGTTTCGTTCCCTACAAATAGCACCCATAATTTCGCGATATACAAATTGACAAGTGGACCTTCGGGCTGGCTAGCTCAACATTGCACTTCTATTGTTCTCCATGTCCTCCAAAAAACACTTGGATCTCCACGATTTACAAATTGACAGACGAAATCCAGGGCTGGCGAGCTCAAGATTGCCATTTTTTACAGATGGTAATTCCTATCAACTATCTAACATTATCTAAAAACATTATTTTCAATACTAAATTATTAATTTTAAATATTGATATTGTACAATTTAATTAGACAAAAAAGTTTTGTACAATTTGAAACTGTGAAGCGATCAGTCGGGATGGCGATATAAAAGTAAGTGGAAATCTAAACACATGCATCTACCAACTTCCACACCTAGAAATTTTCCAAGAAACAAGCAATACATACCAAATATATACTTTTATAAAGTATGGACATGAGATTTTATAGAGCATGTACAGATCCTTCATTCCATACTTAGTCACTTTTTGGATCGCAGGTTCTTGGGCTAGCGGGCTCAAAATGCAATGTCTATTGTTTTGTGTCCTACAAATAGCACCCAAAGTTCCGCGATATACAAATTGACAGTGGAATTGCGGGTTGTCTGGCTCAACATTCTACTTCTATTGTCCCGTGTCCTCCAAACAACACTCAGAGTTCCGCGACACACAAATTGACATACGGATTCAAGGTCTGGTGGGCTCAAGATTGCGATTTTTTACAGATGGTCATCCTATCTAACATTATCTAAAAACATTATTTTCAAATATAAAATTATTAATATTAAATATTGATATTGTACAATTTAATTACATAAAATTATCAAAGGATGCTAAATTGCTTATTTAAAAAGAAATGAAGGAAAAAGAACATTTTTTTTTAAATTCTATCACTACAAGCATAACAATGACCAATTTGAATTTTAAGGGCCTCTTGTGTATATGATAGCACAATTGGACTTCACACAGTATACATTCATTGATTTCAAATTATTCCAGGAGATTAATTTTACCAAGTTCATCGATCAAGGAAAAATGCTAAAACAAGCCACATACTACATTTGCGTCACAACGCCATAGAAATTATCAGGTGGATTTGTGGGCTAGCTGGCTAAAAAATTGCAATTCTATTGTTCTGTGTCCTCCAAACAACACTCAAAGTCCCACTATATAAAAATTGATAGATGAAGCATACAACCAAGAACCAATTAAATTCCAAACAGGCCGCAAGCAAGTTCCCACAAGGTTCTATAGAGAAGGACGCATTGACCTTTGCATCAAACAATTTGATATACAAAGAAAAGACATTGTGGCATTCATTTTCTCTTACATCTGGTATATGTACCCAGTAGGAAATAACCAGGGCCATGTATTTTAAAAGAAATGAAGGAAAAAAGAAAAGTTTTTTTTAAATTCTATCACGCCAAGCATAACAATGACCAATTTGAATTTTAAGGGCCTCTTGTTGATATGATAGCACAATTGGACTTCGCACAGTATACATTCGTTGATTTCAAATTATTCCAGGAGATTAATTTTACCAAGTTCATCGATCATCAAAAAATGCTAAAACAAGCCACATACTACATTTGCATCACAATGCCATAGAAATTATTAGGTGGATTTGCAAGCTAGCTAGCTAAACAATTGCAATTCTATTGTTCTATGTCCTCCAAACAACACTTGGAGTCCCACGATATACAAATTGACAGACGAAGCATACAACCAAGAACCAATTAAACTCCAAACAAGCCGCAAGCAATTTCCCACAAGGTTCCATAAAGCAGGACGCATCAACCTTTGCATCAAACAATTTGATATACAAAGAAAATACATCATGGCATTCATTTTCTCTTACATTTGGTATATGTACCCAGTAGAAAATAATCAGAGCTATGGGATATATGGGGTTTTCTGCCATGCTTCCCATTTTTGGACCAAACAATCTTATGCGCATGCAATCCCAAGTAGTCGAGTCTGATGAACATTGATTTGGATGTTGAAGAAATATTACATAGACACATGAGGTATTTTCGTTTCATGCCAAAGTTTGATAATTGTTTTTCCCTTCTTCATCCGATATGCAAAATTGCATTGTCCTCATTTAAGGTAAATTGGATGTGTATCTGAAAGTCATGCAGAATGCAGACACTGCTTGCCTTTTTCTGTAGATATGTTTTATACGAGAATTCTGCCAAATTAGGAAGCACATTTTGTAATAGAGGTTGCCTAACTATACAATGCATGGTTGTGTTTCCCACGGTTCGGATGGAATCATTGAGGCAATGTCCATATATATATGGGCATTTTTCACTGCATTGCAAACAATTAATCGTATCATCACTTATCAAAGTAGAGGCAGAAGCAGGAGAGTTTCATTTCACACATACAGGTTCAAAGGGGGGCGAGTATGCATTCATTGCAACTAAAACACCTTAAACCTAGGAACCCGAGCATAGGAATTAATACATTGAAAAATATAATACACAACTACAACCCCCCCCCCCC